>VDFB02156480.1:0-44795 GCA_007258455.2 Sequoia sempervirens | reverse complement strand
GCCCAAGTTGAAGTTGTAAAAGTGAATGAAGGGTGGTAAATGAGGTAAAAGGTGAGTAAAATGCTCCAAGGCGTGGTCAAAGCAAGGTAAGTACTAGGCGTGGCAATATTCCTCTTCAAGTGCTATATGCGCCTAGGGTGGTAAGATGAAATATAAGATGATGTGATGAGAATTTCTCCTAAGGTGTTGGAACTTCAAGTGAAAATATTTTTCAAGTATGAAATAAAATGTGAGATGAGGAATAAAATAAACTTGCTAGGCGTTGAAATTTTCAAAATGATAAATTTTTCCTAAGGCATTGAAGATGTTGGAAGTCAAAAATGATGTGCTTGCAGGAAGATTTTCTAAGTCGAATTGATAATTTTCTCTTAGGCAAGGATGAGCAAGATTGAATAAAAAAATTTAAGGCGAAGATTTTTCCCAAGAGATGATTTCAAAAAAAAATAATTTCTAAGGCAAAGTATTTTCTTTCTTGGAAAATACGCATAGAACTCAAGGTGAATAAATTTTCCTGAAGCCCGAACAAACTTCACGATGATGAAGTCAGATGATAACAATGCAAGATGATTTAAAACTTCTCAAGTCTAAGCAACAAGATGTTCACGGAGATGAAGAACGAATTTGAATTGATGGAATAATATTTTTCAAAGGTTCAAAATTTAAAAATTTAAATGAACCCGTTCGTTGGGTACCCATGGATTCGAAGCGTTCTGGAGGAAATTCTCTTCTGGGTACTCGACATTTGTGATGATAGATGGATTTCCGTGTCTTCCGCACTTCGCCAACACTTTTTCAGTGAAGAATTTAATCAGTGCTCAAATTGTGAGATTTTCCTAAGGGAGAATTTAAAATTTTCTAAGGCAAATTTGAATAAAATGACTTTTGAAAGGAGAATGATTCGAATGATGAATTCGAAATGAGTTGCCTAGACAATTTTGATCCAGTGCTTCACAGGTGAATTTTCCAGAGCTAAAGAGAGGTAAAATTCGAATTCAAGTGACAGAGCTCCGGCTGGTGAATTAAAAGGATGAACTTAAATTAAATTTTTCTAAAGTAAATTAAAAGATGCCAGTCAAAGTTGAACTTCTAGAAGAACAAGATTCCTGACGTCGAGAGACAAGTGTCAGAAATACCAGAGAGGGAAAATTCGAATTCTTGAAGTGGAGTAGTGGAAATTAAATGTACTGGCTATAATTGGCTCCTTCTAGAATTCGATTTTTGGCTATAAAATTGAGAAGTTTCTCACTTGTTTTTCACAGCTGGAGAATTCGAATTTGCTCTGAAGATTGCTAAGCATTGCTGAGGCTTAAAAGAAGTTCGAAATTTTGCCAAGTCTGAGAGTTGCTGAGTGAAAGGCATTGGAAATTTGCTATTGCTGAAGTTCGAAATTGCTGAAGTTAAGAAGGACGCCTTGAGTTGCCAGTGCAAGTGAGTAAAGTTCGATTTGAAGAAGATTATATTGCTTGTTGAAGCTAGGGACGCCTTGAAGTAAGAAGAGTTAGTGAAGTGCGCACTTGCTGATTTGCTGAGTGTGAAGTGCGAATTTTTTTAAAAAAGTTCAATTTGCTGTTTGAAATTTGCTGAAGGTGTGAGCTTGCTGATTTGAAGCTTGGAAATCTATTTCTAAGTATTGAGGATCGAATTTATTGGAGAAGAAGCTGAGGTTTGCAAATAGAAAAAGTTATTGCAGCTTCTCAAGTTCTTGAAGTCGACTGCAGCCCCTACACAATGTCTTATTTATTTTATAAATTAATTTGCTGATGAATGTTTGTTGTGTTGCAGATGGCTGAGGCAAGGGCGACTGGCAAAGATAACAATGGTGCATCCAGACAGGCTGTGATCAAGAAGCTGAGCAAAACATTCATGCCAGAGTCAAAATTCATTTCAAAGTTGGGCAAGTTGACAGATACCAACCTGGGGTCCGTCAACCTTGAGGCCTTAAAGAACAGAATGTTGGGGATTGGAAGTCATCGACCTTCGACTACTTCGTACAACATTGTTCGAAGTGGATTATATGCAGCTACTGGTTTCCCACCAGCCATTCAGTGTTCGGAGCTGATGATGGAGTGTGCCAACTATTATGAGAAGGACCACAGATCGATCATGTCACCAGATGGCCAAGTGCTAGCCAATCTTACTCCTTCAGCCATTGGTGAAGCTTTCGGGATTCCGGTGCACAGGAGTATGGTTTACAAGTCCAGAGAACGAGCTGAGCGAATGTACGCTTCCGCATTTGAGAGGTGCATGGAGACAATCAACACTCACTGGATGAGTAATTCCTAAGCCTTCTCGAACGAAGCTGCCGAAACAAATTATTGCGGATGACTTGAAACAGGAATATTGTGATCTCATTATGATGCTGAGCAGAGTTGGTGGTTGCCCACAGTCATTTATTTTCGAGCCATGGATGTTTTATTACATCAACCTCGTGCTGGAAGGGAAAGATTACGTCAACTGGGCTGTGATGATCAGTGACAATTTGCACGAGCAGCTCCTGAGCCTGAGAAGAACGAAGACATTTTATATGAGCTCTTACATCATTTACATGCTGGCTCGTATGACGAAGTATAGAGGGATTTCTTACAAGGAGCCTGTCGGTTGTGGCTCTCACCAGTTTAATTACATGAGGCTTGTCCGCAGTTGCATTTGGCAAGCACTACTCATTACAAGCGTGTCAATGACGCCTTCACCATGCATATCATGAGATTGCTCTAGGAGAGGATGCATCACAGAATCTCGAGGGAGGCCCAAGAATTAATTGAAAGGTATGGGTGTTGGTTTATACAATTTCCGAAGTTTTCTTACATTAGGCTGCAAGGTTTTTCATCGTATCCGTATAGGCTGCCTAAGTACCCAACCGATAGAATTTTAATGCTAGAGATATCTAGGCAATTGGTTGCCTACGATAAAATTCAAAAGAAAAAGAAGGGAGGTGTTGACTTCCCAATTGTCATGGGCAACTCGGATGAAGTGTGTCCTTCAATACAGGCAACCAGAGAAGCTGAGAGTGAGCTTCAATTTTATCACTTTTCATATCACACCAGCCGACAGCACTATGACCCACATAATAACATCAAATGGGTACTGTCAGAAGAGTTTAAACACAAGGCAAATATTGAGGACTATTGGGCTGATGCATCAGATGAGATTGAAGTCAGGAAAAGAATGTTCTCTCGGTTGCCAATTACTTTGATCAGGGAGTGTGAAGTTGTCCCGGTTCCAGACCAGGTGAATGAGGATATGGACGTTGTACATCCAGATTATGTAGCAGTGAGAGATACTCCACTTCCACTCCCAGATTGGTCAGAACCAGAGGTTGCTGACTTGGACACACTTTCTATCCCGGTCCTGACATTTACTAGAGCATGGGTTGACAGGCGAGTGAACAGGAACGAAGAGTAGGTCAATTGCTTTGACTTACAATTTGATGGGAGATCATAGGACACCCACCATCGGCAGGAAGAAGCAAATCACATGAGGTCCAGAGTCCAGAAGGAAAGAGCCAGTTTGGCAGGAGCCCATTCAGCCAGAGCCTCCACAAGTTGTAGTTCAGTCACCCACGCCATTGGAGACACGTTCTCCAAGCATACAGGAGGTCTCTTTATTTGTTGATCAGAGGAATGCATTGAATCAGGTGCAAGTAGTACAGGAAAATAATCAGCCACCACAGAGAGAGTCAGTTGGCCAGAGCGTCAACGCACCTAGTAGGGCTAATCAGTAGGATGATGAGGGGACTACTACTGACCCTCAGTTTCAGCAGGA
Organism: Sequoia sempervirens; assembly: GCA_007258455.2. Lineage (NCBI taxonomy): Eukaryota > Viridiplantae > Streptophyta > Pinopsida > Cupressales > Cupressaceae > Sequoia > Sequoia sempervirens. The sequence goes on along the minus strand of VDFB02156480.1, from coordinate 41,033 downwards.
GTTAGAGACGGCTATGGAGGATGATGATATAGTTTCAGGAGACACTCAGCCACTTGAGGATGATGAGCCTCGCCAGAATGATGTAGAAGTTGAGCAAGTTCGAGAGGTAGAGGCACAAGAGCAGCAGCCCTTTGATATACAGTACAATGTGCCTGATTGGCTCAGGGATAGGATGAGAAGGAGCCCCAGTGAGGAGATTGATCTCGCAGTTGAGATGGAAGAATTTTTGAACAGGATCAGTGCACCTCCACAGAAGAAGAGAGCACGAAAGTTTTCGAAGATTTCCACTGAAGAGGATGGCTCTCGCACTCTTCATGTCGCCGTGCCTCAGGTTGATTGTGACCGAGACGAAGCAGTGCCAGAGAATTACGTGGTCACAACTTTGGAGTTGGGACGCCCCACTAGTGCACAAATTGTAGAGGAGTTTGATAACTCCTATCTTGCCCTCAAGGACAGATTATTCAAGAAAGAAGGAAAATATAAGAAGTTGAAAAGAGAACACAAGGCCTTGATTGGATTTGTGCAGCAGTTGTCTCGTTCTCATGGGCAAGAGATTCCAGTGATAGAGCCTCCAACAGAGATACCCAGAAAGTCAATCAATGGCTTGTTGGAGTTAGGGAAGATGGCACAGGAAGCGGATAAGTGGGTCACAGGAGTTCGGGCTGAGACAGAAAAGTTTATGGAAGACCTTGCTTTTGCTTTTCAGCAGGCTTCTAGTATTTTGGCATGGGTGGAGGTAGTTGATCAGGCTTGGGGAGATGCTTCTGTCTATCAGAGCAAGGTGATTCAGCGTCTTGAGGCATTGAGGCATGTTCCGTTGCGATTGCTGATTGATGGAGGGGTCATTCAGGAGAATGATAGGTACGACTTTTCCAGATGGTATTCTTTAGCGATCACGGGACCTGGTTTCTTTGACGCGGCACAGGTAGATTCAACCAGGGTACGAAAGGCTATGGCCAATATTATTGATGGAGTTCAGAATACTTTTGACGCCATATTTGCTAGGCGGTTGAATCCGGATGAAGTTAATGTTGATAATTTGAGGGGTAGGCTGGTGCCTTTCTTTTCGGAGGTTAAGACCTTCGTACAGGATGACTTTGAGAACATTTCTACTTTCTCCGCCTTGATCCAAAGCACGCAGGATTCCTTGGTTGCTTGGAGAAAATCTTGTACAAGGCATGAACATTCAGTCACGGTGTTAGAGTTCCAGCTTGATTGTATTCCACCCATTTCGGTTCAGGAGGTTGAGGCTGTACTTGGCAGATTCGTTGAGTTTGCAGCCAGAGAGAAGGAGAACAGGAATGCATTACTAGACGAAGATCTTCTAGAAGACTGATTATGGGCATTAATTGCCTTTTCTATTTTTGGGAGTGAGTGGGAATCTTTGTTCATTTATTACACCACTCCCCATTCTGGCAGTTTTTAGGGTTAGGGCTGAGGTGGCATAATCTTGGCCACTCTATTGATTGTAACCCTAGCCGTCTTTTGGGACCGGGCTATCTATAAAAGGGGGAGTCCCCCTCATTTGTAATTCATTAGAATAGAGATTAGAATCATAATAGAGCTAGAGATTGGAGACTAGAGAGTAGAGCATAGTAAACATTTTGCTTAGCATAGTGTGGAGAAGAAAGAAAGTTTTCCCTTTGAAAACTTTTGTGGAGATTGTTGTGTAACACTTTCATGATAATAGATCTTTTCATTGATGGTGGAATTCGTCTTTGTCATGAATAGCTAGCAAGGTCTGTTCTTCCTTTCGGATCCAAGTAGCTTAATTTTCATTTCATGCAAGTAGTTTACTTTGATGTGTGGTGTTTTATTGAGGTAGCTTCATTTTATTCCATACCACTAGCGGCTTGTTGATGATAAGTTCGCCTTGCGTGGTCGACTGGAAATTATCTTGAGTTTAATTTCTATTGTGATTTGTATACTTATATGCGTCGTTCTGATGGTGTATGTATGCTAAATTATAATTTGAACATCTTTTGCTATCCCCTTTGAAGATTGCACCAATTTTACTGAGGCTGTCCGACGTGAGGCTAGGTGAAATTTGGTTGAAGTCTATTGAAATCAAGCTCCACATATCTTGCATTTAGGATAGAATATAAGTTTCTTAGGCCCTACACTCCTTTACTTTCCGCACATTTCTGATTAGCTTTAGGAAAACGAACTATATTGCCAAATCGTACACGCAAGAACCCCTTCAAAGCATACATCGACTGTTAACTACAAGAACCCTGAACAATTGTGTAAGTCCCCTTGTAAGAACACAGCAATACACATCAACCAACTGAGGGTGTTCCAAGTATTTCGGAACCTTGGAGTTGAACGTGTGATCTATCTCGCAATCTTAGCACACGGAATACTTTGATCAAGAGAGAACGAAGTAGCCTTCGGACTATTTTGTTCTGCTGATTGGTGCGGTCACAAAAACCACGTCAACAGTTCTTTGCTGGTTCACCTCAAGGTTCACCTAGGGTCCCTCCTGGGCACCCCGGATTCCTGAGAGGGACCTTGGGCGAACTTGGGCCAAACCCGGGCGAACCCAGGGAGACCCAAGGGTTGCCCAAAAAAAATAGAAAAAAAGTGATTTTTTAAAACATTTCTATCAAGCTAAAAAAGCCTTTTAACCCAATGTTACCATACATTTCCCTATACAAAAAATGTGATGCCCGCGCCACATACAAAAAAAGCAACAATTGTTTATCAGCCACCACAATAGGAAGAAGCTGAAAAGCCTGAGGAATAATTATCAATTACCTAAGAACCAAATATTTAAAAGCCAATTTGCTTTCCATCCTTTTGTCTAGCTTAGTCCTATAGCCTCGTGTTTCAGCTTCTAGGTCAATGAATATTGGCAATCTATTAACTTCATTCATAAAAGGTCACTTCCAAACAGTCAAACGGTTAATCTAATTATCTGATTTGGCAATTCTAGTTTGATCTGATTTAACTAGAACCATTCATGTTGTACATAGGTATTCATTGTGCTTGTTTTGGACAATGTTTTGATATAAATATACATTAATATTTGTAGCCAAATAAGTTCTAAGGATTATCCTTTCCTTTCATTTTTATTAGTTGCCCCATCATCTGTAAGAACCCTGGTGGCTCTCAACCCCGAAACCCTAACTGTAACTGATGTTTTTGCAAGTTTTGTGTTTTTTTGTAATTTTTTGAGGTTTTCAGATAAATAATGAAAGCTGCGATTTTGCTAAATAAATTGCTAGAAAATTCATAATAAATAAATAAACTCAAAATAAGCTTTTAGAATGCCCAGAAGGATAGGCGCATCAATATATTTCACTTCCAGAGGGTTTACAAAGGCCAATAACAATATATGAAGGAAATACGAGTTTATTATAAAGAACTTGATTTTTCTTTTACAGGCGCCAGAAGATGACTAAGAATAAAGGTACGGCTGAATGTAGACCAATCTCCAAGCTCGAGTATCAATGCAAAATCTCCAGTAACCAATGCGCCCAAGGTCCAATCACCAGAAACTGAAGAATGTATGCGTTTCTCTGGAGAAAGGAAAGTACGGCCTGGGAAGTACAGAAAAGTACGGCCTGCTGCAGCAATGATGAATATAGTACGGCTCAAGGAAAGGTTGCCAGATCTCTGATAAATAACCTCTGAAAGGATTCGCCTCAACTGGTAGATGATAATCTCTGCTAAACTCTGATGAATCTATCATTAAATCCAATCTGTAACTCTTGAATGAAGTCACCCAGATGCAAGCTTAAACTGGTATTTCACAATCTCAGTCTGCCTAATTCCTGAAGAGTTTTCGTTCTCCAGAAACGTTTGTCTGCCAGAAACCCTAGGGTTTGCAAACTCCAATGCTCAGAGCAAAAAAGACAAAATTTGAATAGCAATCACATAATGGTTCGATTTTGTCTTGAGTGAATATATATTTCCCTTTGAAAAATTCGACCCAATCTCCTTTTAAAATAATCATTTAATTAAATGACTTAATTCGCCCTTTTGACTTTAGGAGAAATAATTAATAATTAAATGGCGTCTTATTTTAATGAATAATAAATATTCATTATGTCATAAATTAATACATTATTATAAAGTATAATAAATACTTTATAATAGGCCAATTAATTAAATATTTCAATATTTCAATAAAGTGACTTTAATATAAAGTCAAAATATTAAATATTTAATAAATCATTAAATACTCCTTATTTCTCCGTCTGATCATCAAACTGCAGAACTGGTTCGACTCTGAGCTGAATGGCTGAACCAGGGCCCTGCCCAAAATAGCAGCTTCCGCCTGACCTAACTTTCTAAAAATAGAAAGTCCCTGAAAAATGCACTCTGGAAGATTCTGCGAAGGCCCAACCTCAAACAACTGCAACACTGGAGCTACCAAACACTGAGCAACTGCCCCAGATGATCCTCTGCACACTCCTGTCAGCCTACGAGGATTGAAATAATAGGCTAACCTCGTCACCAGCTGCGTTGACTAGGATGGGGACATCACATCATCATGTGCTCAAAGAAGACTTTCACTTAGCAACTAATTGTGTACATTGATTTTTTTGTTGAAGTGAGAATCAATGTGACAAGATCTAAAATCTGTTCTATAGGATTGTGTAGGCATATTTGCAGATGGATGGCAAAATTCATACAACTTCTGTATAGGGACATGTATGCCAAATTGGGTTAAAAGGATTTATATAATATCAAGGGTTAAAAGTAAGTTATGAGTATCATTATTTTATATTATATATTGTTGTACCCCAAATAATTTTTTTGGCATTCTGTGTAAATTGAGCTAAATCTTGTTAAAATGCCATGTTAAGTCAGTTTTAGGTCAAACCAATCATAAAATATTGGTGGGTTACTGTCAAGGAACACATGTGCAAAATTCTGAAAATTTGAAAATTAGGGTTTTTCGCCCCTATTTTCAGGGAAACCCCTGAAAATAGGACCTTCCCAGAAATGATTGAAAATGATTTTGATAGGATTAAAAGGCTTCACGATCCCATTGGTCAAGTCAGAATCATCAAAAGATAAGTTTTACTCTGGTGGGTCTATTTCTATTTTTCAGGAACAAAGTTAGGACCTCCGCAGCCATTAATGGAAAATTGGCCAGTACCAGGTGCTGAAAGCTAACCTTTGAAAGCTTCAACGACGCAACCATGGCAGAAAAGGTCTAAAATGATGCTGTTTGATGAAGGGGATTTTCAAAAGTGAAAAATGCTGAAAATTGACTAAGTCTGGGATTTTCAAAAGTGAAAAATGCTGAAAATCGACTAAGTCTGGAGAATGCACGCCTTGCTACCAAGAGGAGGCTATGCAGTCAAATGCCTTAGTCATTTTTCCCAAACATCCATACACGATGAACGTGAGACATGAAGAAATGGTGATCTTCGACGGAGGAAGCTCGAAATTTAAAAAGCCTCGAAATTTGACCAACTCCGGGGAAACGTTAATGGCGAGAAACAGCCCTGGCGTCGGTGCTATTTTTCGCCAGGGCTTCAAGCATCTTTGAGGTCAAATGCAATGAAGATCATCCAAAGCAGCCGCCTCACGCTTGATTGCCGGGCTCAACAGCTGAAACAAACAAACATCCGTGACGTATCCGATGACAGATCACAAGCAACTGTTGACAAAGCAAAAAGAGGCAGTTGAGGAAATATCAGGAAACCACAGTTAACGACGAAGTTCTAAGAAAAAAGAGCCTTTCCAAAAGAAAGGCGCCCTTCTTTCTTGACCTCCAGATGCTGATAAATGACAAAAGGCTTCCCCAGATATCTTTCTAACCCAGCAGATCTCGAAACGCGAATCGCGAAGCATCAACACCGACGAGCGCCAACTATTAATCCGGATCAAAGCAGGCAAATTGTCGATGGAAAATAACGTTAAAAGGCAAAGCGCCTTTTTCATGGCGAGGCCTTTGGGATAAAGGAACCCTAAACTGAAATCCAGGTCTTCTGAAGACAGTCATTCTTGGCGAAGCAGAGCTGGGTACCTGATGAGACATCAAGCGAAATCATCTGACTCTCCGATTAACGAGAAATCCAGATCAGGCACGAGAGGTCATTTCAAAAAAGCTGAAGAACGAAGATTGAAAAATCACTAAGGCATAAGCAAAAGCACCTTTTCTTGGGAAAGGCGCCCATTCTTTTGGAGCCCTAAACTCAGCTTTTTATCATCATCTCTCCCAGGCACTTCTCTTCAGTTTGGATCCAGCTCCGCAGTGAATGTGTCCGTGACGTCTCAGGATCAACAGACAATGCTAGATTCAAGATCAAACAGAGGGTTTTCAGGAGAAAAATACTTAAAAAACTTGCAAGAAGCCAAAAGGGACGCCCAAAAGAAGTCAAAGGTCATTTGTTGACTAAAGTCAAAAGCTTTTGAGTTAAAGTTGGCTAAAACGCTCCACGACTGGTGGAAATCACCTTTTCAACTTTAGATCAAGCCCAAATCACCTTTTGAGCTTGTGTTAGGTCCCCAAATTTGTGGATCTGAAGCTTAAACATACATATTCAGGGTGAAGGCGTCCCATTTCATTATTTCATTGCAGGATAAAAGATCAAAAACAGCCACAAGCTCTCAAGGACGCCATTGATAGATCTGAAGGAGGTTTTCATCCGTTCTTCAATTTTTCTTGCAGATCTGAAGCAGAAAAGGATCACTATTTTGAGGATTGGACCCAGAGCTAGATTTTTCAGAGAATCAGATAAAACTTCCAATCCATCTTCTGTCTACTTCCTCTCTTCTTGTCTTAGGTTTTCTTGCACATTTCAAAAAGGTGGCAGGCTACATCAGATCAGATCAACTGGGTAGATCCAGCGTAATTTTCCAGAGAAACCCATCTCGCCAAATTTCCGAAAATCAACATACTTGCTGCCCCTATTTTTGGGGGTTTTCCGAAAAAGTTTCAAAATCCAAATTCTGAGGAACTGGGTTTGTTCAGCATTGAAGCACGAACAAAACCCATGTGCCAGATTTTTCCGGAAAAATACTTCTCGGTAGGGCGCTATTTTCAGGGGTTTTAGGAAGTTGTCTGAACACATCCGTGTTTACAGTCAACAGGCGAGTTCTTCTTCATAGAATGACAATTTGGCGTCCTTGGACTCCAATTGAACAACTAGACCTTGCACCAGCAACTCTTCAACCAGATCTTACACACATTGCTGGAGAGCAAGCGGACATCACCAACAGTCTGCAGATCTTTATCTTTGAAAAGAATACATCTCCCGCTCAGTGGAGACCTGCAGCAGTTACTCTAGACGAAGAAGTAAGAAAGACTGATCTTGCAGCAAAAAGACCAATATTACCATCTCCCGCGTGGCAGTAAGCACCTTGGCTTGCCAGCTGCGAAGAGGTCATTCCAAGCACGGAGCCGCCAAAGTTACCAAGAGCAATAGCTTGCGCAAGAAGAGATGTGTCATCAAAGCATTGAATATCTGGAGACGGAAGAAGTCAACACATAGATCAAGGAGCTGTTGACCAGAAATGGTGAAATGAGAAAAGCTATAAATGCACCAAAGAAGGACGTCCTACCCTCCAAGTGGCATTTATGATACTTGAGTTTGACTTGATGCCTCTTTCCAAGTCAACTCACTTTCCAAATCATGCATTGTCATATCCCACCGATACATGCTCCACTACTTCCATGATCTGTGATCTTAGATCTCCACTCAAATGGATGCCTCATTTTGGAGGGAGACTTACATTTAAGTTCACCTTAGTTTGAGCCAACCCAAGTAGTTTCCGCTGACTCTTGTTGACTTTCGCTAACCGGGCAGTTTCCTGACTTTTAGATCTTCGCTAACTCAAGTATTTCAGCTAACCCATTGTCTCCTATTTAGGAATAAATTCAAGCTAATTGATCGGGCAAGAACTCATTGTTAACCTGGCGACTGGCTGCCCACCTCTTTGAGTTCTGGCAAATAAGAGCCTTGGGCCTATTATTTGTTTAACTCTTACTTGCTATGCAAAATTGCTACCATTGTTGCCAACACTTTGAAAGCTTAATATTTGTTCACTCTTGGATGAGAGTTCGTTGATGATTGTAATTGTGCATGATTGCGGCCTTTGCTCTCTCCCAACTTTTGTAATTGCTGATTTAAGCATTGAAGAGGACATCGGCGCTTGCATTTTTGATCATCTTATTTGGAAGTTATGTTCACGCCTTGTGTTTAATAGCTTGTTGTTCTCATTTCTCCTGATAGGAGTCCTCCTCCTGGATATTTGTTATTGACGTAGCTATCGTTTGATGTTGTTTAATGTATTGACTTCCAAGCTATACTTCGGATAGGAGTCCCTCCTCCTTAGCAAGCTCGTTGGCCAAGGCATCGTGACTTTGTTGTTTCTAGTAAACTATTTCCTAAGCCCATACCTCGGATAGGAGTCCCTCCTCCTTGGCAGGTCTCAGATCTAGTTTACCGTGTAGAGCGTTTGCTTGTAGCAACCTTATCCCGGTGTGTACCCGAGAGTTCAGAGCCTCGGTCATATTCTCGGGAGATGGCGAATTCAGGTGATCCAACCAACCCATTCCCGCTCCTTTACCCTCATGCTCTGTTCATCTTGAAGTTATTGGATAGATAGAAGCTAGTTAGTCATAGTTGAGATCTGCAGAAACCAGAGAAAAGCTTAGCTACGGCGCATTGTGTTTGTGCACCCTTGTGTCCTGCCGCTGAAGCATAAAAAGATAGGAACTTAGTTAACATTTCCCTTCCCTACGCATTGCTCCCAACAGAGAGGGACTTCTCCTCTTTAAATAACTAAGAAGTGTTGCAAAACATTTGAAATAGCTGAACGTTTACAATCAGCACTCCAGAGGTGCTAATTTAAACGCCAACAGTTTTCTGGCGCCCACCGTGGGGCAACGAGGCATCAAACTTCAAGAAAAGCTGAACGCTTTTATGTCACGGGAATGATCCTCTGGCATCCGATTGCATGATCCATACAAGAAGCAATGGATGGTAACAATAACAATGCTGGCAAGAGGCGTCCGCCTTCATTACCTTGGGGTAATAGTATTGGACCTTTGGCTTTTCAGGTAATTCATGAATTACCTAAAGGGTCAAGGAAACACTTCCCCCAATTTCATGGCGATGGAAGTCAACACCCAGATGAACATTTTGCTGCATTCACAACGGCTTGCGCCATCTTGCATGTGCCACATGAAGACATCGCAGTGCGTCTCTTTGTGGAGACTCTTGTTGGAGATGCTGCTAAGTGGTTCAGTCACCTGAAGCCAGGCATTATTACAAGCTGGGAAACTATGAGCGAGAAGTTTTTGGCGAGATTCAAGCCCACTGAAGACAATCATATGTTGTTTTCCCAGCTTGCAAATTCAAAGATGGAACACAATGAACACATGAGGGAATTTGTATCAAGATTTAATCGTCTTGTTACAAGAATTTCTTCTACGCTCGATCCATCACCAGAGATCCTAATAAGCTGTTTCATAAATTCTCTTCCATCAGAGATAGCCTTCTTCCTGAAGATGGCAAAGGAAACAGAATTGAAGAGTGTGCAAGAACACGCCATCAGGTTGGAGGATAATATGATTACTTCCGGCTTGATGAAAACAGATTCTATCAGATCTCTAGCTCAGCAACCGTACCAGCCAAAGAGAGACAATCTTCAGCCACGGTTGCCAACACCTCCATCAAAACCAATGTTTGAAGCTGCACACAGTGCAGTGTTTTGCTGTTTCCATGACAGTGATGAACATACCGGATCCACGTGCCCCGAGAATCTGAGAATGACCCAAATCATGGGATATGCTGAAGCTGCTCCCAGTTCTAGTTTTGTACCAACAAGTTCGAATGTTGTCTTACCACAGACGGACAACTTCGATGGCGACTCCACAACGGGAAACTTCGAACCCGTTATTAAAGAAGAAAAAGAAGCATACCGTCAGTATTCTCTTGCGGTGAATCATGAAAAATTTTCAACGCCTGTGACTACACGTGTTCAACACTTGAAAGCACAGAAAGAAGAGGAAGAAAGATGGAAATCAAACGAAAAGGGTGAAGAGGTGCCTTCCACTTCCAATCCCAGATCTTCACAGAAGAACGCTGTGCCAGTTGCTCAAGAGACGTCTTCAGCAAATTTTGACATCGTAGCTTCCATGATGAAGAACAAGGTACAAATCTCTCAACTGGAATATCTTCAGGACCATCCAGAACAAATAGATCAGATTCTCAATGTTGTGAAGAAGCAGGCTGTGCTCAAGTCATCTGTTCCAGTAGGAGCAAAGGCTGAAGTACGTCCCAGTAATTATGTAACTCTGGCAGAGATAGAAACTAAAGATCAGAACATTGCTTGTTTTGAAAAAAGACTGCTAGAGGACACAAGGTCATGGACAACACAGTTCGATGGAGGTTGTTCAAATACAAGTTCAAAAGCAGGGGAAGTGATCATCTCCCCTAAAGAACAGTTGCACTCACCTGTGAAATTGGAATTCACTGAGGCTGAGAAAGAGGTGCTTTTATTAGGCCTCAAAGATGCCGAATACATGGGAATCAAATTCCTATGTATTAAAGGCGATCTGGAGCTGATTTGTGAGCCGGTCAATGGATATTTTCAGGTCAGCAAAGATCACCTGCGGCATTATAGAAATCGAGTTTGGAACTCGATCAACTGGTTTGAAGAGTTCGACATCCCGAGGATGAACTATAGCGGAACTAATGCCTCAGGGGTATCATCTTTCTCATTTGCATCATATTTTGACTTCTGTCAGAGTACTTTTGCTTGGATATATGAATACATGAGAATCTTCATCCCAGAGGGATTGTCTCCTGTAATTCCCATCAGAAAAGAAGTAAAGCCTTTTAGGCAGAAGCAGCATCGATGGGAGGCTCTTCGCTCTGCCATGAAGCAGGCAATACTTGAAGCATTTCGTCCCTTTGGGGATGGGGTGAGTTCTTTGTAAAATAATTTTTCTTTGCTTTAACGTTATGTTATGTTTTTCCCCGTTTAGTGAAGTATTGTCGTGTTTTAAGTGATTTCTTAGATGTTTTGTCGGAGGTGAATAAATTGGGGAACCCAATAAATAAGGTGAACTCTATTTTCAGAAATGTATGGAACCAAAGTCCTGACTCCGTTACCCAATTGATTATATATACTGTTCTACGAAATTTGAGATTCTCGGTTCTCCTATGCCGTAGGTATCCGACATGGTCACCAGACGGAGCCTATGTTGTACCCCAAATAAATTTTTTGGTATTCTGTGTAAATTGAGCTAAATCTTGTTAAAATGCCATGTTAAGTCAGTTTTAGGTCAAACCAATCATAAAATATTGGTGGGTTACTGTCAAGGAACACATGTGCAAAATTCTGAAAATTTGAAAATTAGGGTTTTTCGCCCCTATTTTCAGGGAAACCCCTGAAAATAGGACCTTCCCAGAAATGATTGAAAATGATTTTGATAGGATTAAAAGGCTTCACGATCCCATTGGTCAAGTCAGAATCATCAAAATATAAGTTTTACTCTGGTGGGTCTATTTCTATTTTTCAGGAACAAAGTTAGGACCTCCGCAGCCATTAATGGCAAATTGGCCAGTACCAGGTGCTGAAAGCTAACCTTTGAAAGCTTCAACGACGCAACCATGGCAGAAAAGGTCTAAAATGATGCTGTTTGATGAAGGGGATTTTCAAAAGTGAAAAATGCTGAAAATTGACTAAGTCTGGGATTTTCAAAAGTGAAAAATGCTGAAAATCGACTAAGTCTGGAGAATGCACGCCTTGCTACCAAGAGGAGGCTATGCAGTCAAATGCCTTAGTCATTTTTCCCAAACATCCATACACGATGAACGTGAGACATGAAGAAATGGTGATCTTCGACGGAGGAGTTTCCCTGAAATTAAAAAGCTCGAAATTTGACTAACTCTGGAAATGTTACGAAGGAGAAACAAGTTCACATGCTGAAAAGAGCCTTTTTCAAGCAGGGGCGCCCAAGATCTTTGAGGGTCAAATGCAGTCAGTAAGATCATCCAAAGCAGTCATTCTCGACGTTTGATTGCTGGCTCAACAGTGAAACAAACATCCAGATCATCCGATGAATAGATCACAAGCAACTGCTGACAAAGCAAAAAGAGGCAGTTGAGAAAATATCAAGAAACCACAGTTGACGACAAAGTTCTAAGGAAAAAGAGCCTTTCCAAAAGAAAGGCGCCCTTCTTTCTTGACTCCAGATGCTGATAAATGACAAAAGGCTTCCCAGGATATCTTTCTCAACCCAAGTAGATCTCGGAAACGCAACTGCAAGCATCAATACCTAACAGAGCAGTCAACGGATAATCTGGATCAAAGTAGGCAAATTGTCAGATGGAAATAATCAGGCTAAAAGGCAAAAGCGCCCTTTTCAAGGAGGGGTGCCCTTGGATAAAGGAACCCTAAACTGAAATCCAGGTCTTCTGAAGACAGTCATTCTTGGCGAAGCAGAGCTGGGTACCTGATGAGACATCAAGCGAAATCATCTGACTCTCTGATCAACGAGAAATCCAGATCAGGCACGAGAGGTCATTTCAAAAAAGCTGAAGAACGAAGATTGAAAAATCACTAAGGCATAAGCAAAAGCGCCTTTTCTTGGGAAAGGCGCCCATTCTTTTGGAGCCCTAAACTCAGCTTTTTATCATCATCTCTCCCAGGCACTTCTCTTCAGTTTGGATCTAGCTCCGCAGTGAATGTGTCCGTGACGTCTCAGGATCAACAGACAACGCTAGATTCAGGATCTAACAGAGGGTTTTCAGGAGAAAAATACTTAAAAAACTTGCAAGAAGCCAAAAGGGACGCCCAAAAGAAGTCAAAGGTCATTTGTTGACTAAAGTCAAAAGCTTTTGAGTTAAAGTTGGCTAAAACGCTCCACGATTGGTGGAAATCACCTTTTCAACTTTAGATCAAGCCCAAATCACCTTTTGAGCTTGTGTTAGGTCCCCAAATTTGTGGATCTGAAGCTTAAACATACATATTCAAGGTGAAGGCGTCCCATTTCATTATTTCATTGCAGGATAAAAGATCAAAAACAGCCACAAGCTCTCAAGGACGCCATTGATAGATCTGAAGGAGGTTTTCATCCGTTCTTCAATTTTTCTTGCAGATCTGAAGCAGAAAAGGATCACTATTTTGAGGATTGGATTCAGAGACGGATTTTCTCAAAGAATCAGATAAAAAACTTCCAATCCATCTTCTGTCTACTTCCTCTCTTCTTGTCTTAGGTTTTCTTGCACATTTCAAAAAGGTGGTAGGCTACATCAGATCAGATCAACTGGGTAGATCCAGCGTAATTTTCCAGAGAAACCCATCTCGTCAAATTTCCGAAAATCAACATACTTGCTGCCCCTATTTTTGGGGGTTTTCCCGAAAAAGTTTCAGAATCCAAATTCTGAGGAACTGGGTTTGTTCAGCATTGAAGCACGAACAAAACCCATGTGCCATTCCGGAAAAATACTTCTCGGCAGGGCGCTATTTTCAGGGGTTTTCCAGAAGTTGTCTGAACACGTCCGTGTTTACAGTCAACAGGCGAGTTCTTCTTCGCAGAATGACAATTTGGCATCCTTGGACTCCAATTGAACAACTAGACCTTGCACCAGCAACTCTCCAACCAGATCTTACACACATTGCTGGAGAGCAAACGGACATCACCAACAGTCTGCAGATCTTTATCTTTGAAAAGAGTACATCTCCCGCTCAGTGGAGACCTGCAGCAGTTACTCTGGACGAAGAAGTAAGAAAGACTGATCTTGCAGCAAAAAGACCAATATTACCATCTCCCGCGTGGTAGTAAGCACCTTGACTTGCTAGCTGCGAAGAGATCATTCCAAGCACGAAGCCGCCAAAGTTACCAAGAGCAATAGCTTGCGCAAGAAGAGATGTCGTATCATCAAAGCATTGAATATCCGGAGACAGAAGAAGTCAACACATAGATCAAGGAGCTGTTGACCAGAAATGGCGAACTACAAGTGCACCAAAGAAGGACGCCATACACCCTCCAAGTGGCATTCATGAGACTTGAGTTGACTTGATGCTTCTTTCCAAGTTTAACTCCACTTTCCTTAAATCATGCATTGTCATATCCCACTGATTAAGGATGTCTAATTGGCTTCCATGATTCGTGGATCTTAGATCTCCACTAAATGTGGATGTCTATTTTGGAGGGAGACTTTACATTTAAGTTCACCTTTAGTTTGTTTTCAGTCAACTGAAGTAGTTTCCAGTTGACTCTTTGTTGACTTTCAGTTAACTGAAGTAGTTTCCAGTTGACTCTTTGTTGACTTTCAGTTAACTGAAGTAGCTTTCCAGTTAACTGATTGTTCCCCCTATTTAGGAATAAATCTTGCTAATTGATTGGCAAGAACTCATTGTTAACTCAAGGAGATTTTGGGGTTGCCCACTCCTTTGAGTTCTATAAATAAGAGCCTTGGGCTCATTATTTGTTTAACCTTTACTTGCTATGCAAAATTGCTGCGCCATTGTTGCCAACACTTTGAAAGCGAATATTTGTTCACTCTTGGATGAGAGTTCGTTGGATGATTGTAATTGTGCATGATTTCGTGCCTTTGCTCTCCCAACTTTTGTAATTCGTTGATGAAGCATTGAAGAGGAATATCAGAAGGCGCTTGCATTTTGATCATCTTATTTGAGTTATGTCTACGTCTTGTGTTTAATAGCTTGTTGTCTCATTTCCCTCCTCGGATAGGAGTCCCTCCTCCTTGGATATTGTTATTGACAGTTATCGTTTGATGTTGTTTAATGTATTGACTTCCAAGCTATACTTCGGATAGGAGTCCCTCCTCCTTAGCAAGCTCGTTGGCCAAGGCATCGTGACTTTGTTGTTTCTAGTAAACTATTTCCTAAGCCCATACCTCGGATAGGAGTCCCTCCTCCTTGGCAGGTCTCGAGATCTAGTTTACCGTGTAGAGCGTTTGCTTGTACCAACCTTATCCCGGTGTGTACCCGAGAGTTCAGAGCCTCGGTCATATTCTCGGAGACGGTAATTCAAGTGATCCAACCAAACCCATTCCACGCTCCTTTACCCTCATGCTCTTTATCTTGAAGGTATTGGATAGATAGAAGCTAGTTAGTCGTAGTTGAGATCTGCAGAAACCAGAGAAAAGCTTAGCTATGGCGCATTGTGTTTGTGCACCCTTGTGTCCTGCCGCTGAAGCATAAAAAGATAGGAACTTTAGTTAACATTTCCCTTCCTTACGCATTGCTCCCAGCAGAGAGGGACTTCTCCTCTTTAAATAACGAAGAAGTGTTGCAAAACATTTGAAATAGCTGAACGTTTACAATCAGCACTCCAGAGGTGCTAATTTAAACGCCAACATATATGTCATACATACATATATATACATGTGTGTATAAATATAGATATATATCTATATATATATATACATATATATACATACATATACATACATGTATATATATATTCCCGTACCCATACCCAAGGAAAAAAAATGGCATACCGCCGTACCCGTACCTATATTTGCGCCCACACCCGAACTGGTATTTTAGACACACACACACACACAAACGTTAAAATTGCATATATATTGCTGTCTCCTTGTCGTCCCCAAAAAATGGCCCTTAGGCTGTCATCCCCAAAACATGTCCCTTGCCATCTCGCCGCCCACATCCCAGAAACATCATGGAACATGGATAAATATTGAATACTGAAATGTGGCCCTTGCCCCTTTAATTTGAATTTCCTTTTATATCCAAAAGTGTTTAAAAAAGCTTTTTAATAAAATATTACAAAATGCCTTAAAATGTCCCATTTAGATGGCCACTTTATTAAAATAATAATGATTAAATTTGTCTCTTTAACAATGTATTAAAATAAAGTTACTAAGACCTGTTGTGACCTTTTCACACATCTCCCCATTCAAAATGGGGACCCCTAATTTTTGCTCCATTCTGGTCTTTTGGCTTTGGTTTTTCTCTCTCTCTCTCTCTCTCTCTGTCTATCTCTTTTCTCTAGTCTGCTTTCCGGGGACGTTCCCGTCTTTGAACTGAAACGAGTGAAATTTGGCCAAGTGTGAAATTAGGGTTTTGAGTCTTTTGGTCGAGTTCGAGGTTGTACGAAGTGAATAAATTGAAAACAGAGACTAACATTGTTGTCAGTATGCTTCCAGCACACTCTCAACAAATTTTCATCAGATTCCGAGGTACTTACTATTTTTAGTAAGTGTAAAATTCAGGGCAATTCGTCAGCATTTTTGAAATTCCGATAGTCACACTGCATTCAGAGCACATCAGGCTGCTCGTGTGCAAAATTTGAGCAAAAACAGACAACTTACTATTTTTAGTAGTCCAGCTTCCGGGACAAATTTCAGGGTTTAGATGCAAAGTTTTTCTTTGCATGTCTGGATATTCCTTCTGGGTTTTTTGAGACCTTCGGAATGGTATAACATGCAAAACGAAACGACAACTTTCAGGATTCAGTCTTCCGAGGCTATTTTTAGGGTTTGCATGTTAGGGTTTCTTTTGCATGTCGGATGATTCTTTATGGGTTTTTCGAGAGCTTCGCAGTGGTATGACATGCAAATAGAGATGATCACTCAGTAAGGAACTTACTATTTTTAGCAGGTGCGTCCCGGCAGCCACTTCCCAGCAATTCAGAATCACGAGCTGATCGCAATGCAATAGAAATGGAGACAAACAGAGATCATTTGATACACATGCAGAGCGAGTTAGGGTTTCCAACTTCGAGACCCAAAAAGAGGCGTAAAAGGTCAGAATTTTCGAAAACCGGTGTAAACCACCGCGATCAACGTCCTTCGGGCTATCTGCTGGTAAAATTTCAAGTCAAACGGAGCACTTACTATTTATAGTAAGTCAATTTGGAAACTGGCTAAAAATAGTAAGTCAGGCGCATGCGTTGATATCGACAGTCAGGTCACGTGGTGAGGAGCGCCTCATTCAAATTTCAAGTCAATCGGAGCAGTGGAGCTATCAAAAGCAAGTAGTTGCTATTTATAGCAAATCATCTTCAGAAACATGCTAAAAATAGCAGTGTCAACAGGGAAACAAGGTCGTGAGGATGCAGTGTTTAAAATTTCAAATCGTTCTGAGCTTCGGAGATGCAAAATCAGAGGGCTTACTATAAATAGTAGGGCATGAAAACTGGCGAAAACGAGAAAAAAAATTCTAAGTCTGGAACTCCATCCTACAGCCATGGCAAAACACGCCCAGGCAGATGAGGAGGCATGGAAAATTTCTAATTATGAAGCTCGTCCTCCACCATGCCCAGAATGCGCCCAAGGGAAACTGGAGAAAGCATAAAAAAAAAATTCTAAGTATAAGTTTCAGCCTGCTCAAGGGGTAAAATGCGCCCAAAATGAGGAAGTCAATGAAAGTCAACAAAGTTTATCCAGCACCCATAGCAAAATGCGCCCAGCTCAAGGTAGTGGCACAAAAAATTCTAAGTGTCGAAGTTATCCTCCACCCCCTTCAAAATGCGCCCATGCAGCAAATGGTCAAAGTAGTCAAAGGTTTTCATCCTTCTCCTAGGCCTAAATGCGCCCAAAAGCAGCCATGTGAGGACAAAAATGAAGAAGCTCAAGAGTCACAAGTAAAAGGCGTTTGAATGAGCTTTATCCTTCACACTATCTAAAATGCGCCCCATGTACAAGCATAGTCAAAGAAGTCAAAAGGTGTTGAGAGTTAATCCTCCACTACATGCCAAATGCGCCCATCCCTCTCACCCCCTCAAATGCGCCAAGAAGAGGAGAAAGTCAAAGAAGGCGTTGAAATAAAGTCTTCATTCTCCTGAGTATGAGAAATGCGCTCAAGTTGAAGTAAGATGGAGGGTGAATAAAGTGTGTTAGGTGTGAAGTAAAATGCTAAGTGTTGAAAGTATTTACCTAGGCGTGGTTATTATTCTCTTCCACATGTGCTATGTGCGCCTAAGGAGTATAGGTTGGTGAGATATAAGTTAGGCGTTGAAAATATTCTCCATGACAAAGAAAGTGCGCCCAAAGTAATTCAAGTGTGTAAGGTGGTGGGTGATGGAAAATAAAATATGCTAGGCATGGTTTTATCCTTCATCAATTGTCAAATGCGCCTAAGGTGTTGAAGATGATTGCTAGGGCGTTGGAAATTTTATGGAGAATAAAATACAAAGGATGAATAATGCATGCCTAGGCGTTGAAATTGCCAGATGAAAAATAAATTAAGTGTGATGCGCCTTCAAGAGAAATTTTCTAAGTAAGTTGATGAACTGAAATTTTCCCTCGCAGGCAAGGTGGACAGAGTTGAGTAAATTTTCCTAAGGCAAAATTTTCAAGGTGATCAAAAATTTTCTAAGGCACAAATATTTCCTCCTCTAGAAAATACGCCCAGACTCTGAGGAGATAAGATTTTCTTGTAGTCCGAGTGAAGTTGCCAGTGATGAGGTCAGAAGGTGCCAACATTGCAGGATGAGTCAAAATTTTCAAGTTAGAGCAACAGGATTTTCACATATGTGAAGAACGGATTTAAATTTCACAGGGAAATAATTTTCTAAGGTTCAAAATTCGAGAAAATCAAATGAACCCGTTCGTTGTACACCCATGAGTTCAACGCGTTCTGGAGGAAATTTTCTTCTGGGTATTGAAGATTATCGATAAGGAGTTGATTTTAAAGTCTTCCATGCTTCGCTGCAGCTTTCAGGATGAAGATTTTTGGTGGGCACTAGGTTGATGGATTTTCCTAAGGGAAATTTGAAAATTTTCTAAGGCAAAATGAAGAAAATGTGTTTTCAAGGTGAAATTCTCCAGACAATGAATTTGAAAGGAACTGCCTAGGTGAATTTGCTTAAATCCTTCGTGAAGATAGTTTTCTTGAGCCAAAGATGAATATAATCAAGGTTGTCAGAGCTCCAGCAGGTGAAATGAATTTCTTGAAGATGTAGTTGAAGTTAATTGTATGATACGCCCTTGAGGAGGATGAAGTTGGCTAGTGAAGGCGATGAACGCTTGGGAGATCAAAGCGTGGAAATCAGGTAAGTAAGGTGAATTTATATTATGATGTGTTCTAATACTTTTCTCCTTGCTCGTTTTGCAGGAGGAATGTCGAGGCCAAGCGGTGATAACTTAAAGTAATGAAGAAGGTACTCCAGGACTACATTTCAACTTCAAAGGAAGAAAAGTTGCGAAAAATGGCTAAGTGTTGATGAAACATTTCCAAAACTTAAGATGGAGAAAAGAACAGAAGCTCAGGCGAAGTTGAAGAACAACGTCAAGAAAGAAGATCGAGAACAGTGTGAACGCGTCTACTAACGGAATCTTCTAGAAGGGTGTGATGTCCCCTCGCTAGACAGTTCTCGGGAACAGAGCGTTAGCCCCTTATTGGACCCTTGTGGGCTAGCCAGTTTGGATAGAGGGTCAGTGGTGCATTTTGGAGAGTTTGTTTGTTCGTGTTTTCAGTGGACAGTGTTTAGATCACAATGAGCGTTGACATTCCAGGAGTTCATCGCTTCTGACGGCACGAGATTATCCTGAGATTTGAGCATTTTACGGGGATTTAAGTGATTAAGTTAATTTATTAACTTAAAACGCCTTTTAATAAAGTCACCTTGACTTTATTTATATTTTTTATATCACTTAAATCTAAAAAGGAGGATTATAATATTTTAATGATTAAATATTATAAAAGTGCGCCAACTATTGAAAAGGAATATATTGAAATATTATAATATTTTGAAAACCTAAAAAGGGCGTAGCATTATGGAAATGCGTGCTTTTGCTTTAAGAGGCATTTTTGGCAATAGAAACTCACCTTTTGATTATTTCGAATTGCCTTGAGCATCTTTCTCTGAGCATTCTCCTGAGAGCAGGGTTTGATCATTGTGTCCATTGGAGAACGGGAAACTCTTCAATGTTGAGTACGTTTGAAGCTGTGAGAGATCAGCCGAATCCGTACAGTTGAGGGCTTCACACAGAAGTTCTACAGATTTCAGACAGAGTTTTACTTTGCAGTTGTTTATGCTTGATAATAACTGAGGGGTTCTTGGTGGCGTACTTCTTGCTTCTGGAATTCTTCTTCAGAGATTCATTTCCTTCTTGTTCATGGCCGTACGGCCTACCTTGGTTCTTGTGCCTTGAGAAAGGCGTGTGAAGCAGTTAAGGAAAACGCCTTCTTTTTGAGAGGGGTTTGACATCCATCTTGGGCGGCTAGCTATTACAGTGCTTTGTGACCAATTTCTGAGCTGGAGAAACCTTGTCTGGAGCTTGGGCGTGCTTTTATGCTGATTTTCACCATTTCCGGCTGTAGACCTGGCCAGTTTCTTATTTAAATAATCTGGAGCCTGATTGGTATGTTTATTGTTCCTAATCTATCTGTTGGTGTTTGATAATACATTTTGTACTTTCAATTTGAAGGAATAAGTTTAAATTTCTCTTTTGTGAGCAAAATATGTTGCGCCCCTTCTCTTCTTTCTACTAAGATTTCTCTAAAAAACTCTAAAAAACACTTTAAAGATTTAAGAAAAGAGGGTTATGAACTGAGAGCCAGCAGGGCTCATCACAGTGGTATCAGAGCTCACATCCTGCCAGCTTGTGGGGTTTGAGAATTTATGAAGTCAAACAGAGAGGGTTTTGGTAAGTCCTATTTCAGAGGTGGCCCTAGAAATCAAAGAGGCGACCAGAATCCATTTCCACCATTTCCGTTTGCAGATCAGGAGGAGGAATTAGATTGGGACAATATGGCGAACAGGGCTGGAGAAAGTTCTCACAGAAATAACTGGGAGGATGAGGACAGAGAAGCCAAAGACGTGCTTAGAGGCATGGTTGCAGGGCAAGAGCAGGTTGCAACTATTCTTCAACAACTCAGCACGAATGTTCAGAATTTGTCATTAAACAGAGCTCGTAGTTTGGATTCAGATAGAGATGGCAGTATCCATAGACAGCCACAGAGGATTATAGATCCAGTACGCACCTATGAGAGAGCTACATTTCCTACGTTCACCAGAGATGATGCTGAGGAAGTGGATGAAGCTGAACAAGGTGGTGAAATAAATTTTGCAGATAATATTATGGCGATGCATGATGAGTGGGATAATTTGCCACCAAGGGTTAAGGAGCACCTTAACTTTGACAGGTTTATGAGCCAGAAGAGAGAGCACACCAGAAACAGGAATGACAGGCGCCCTAGACACAAACAGAGTGATCTTAAACAGGCAACCAGCAAACTAACTTTAGTTCATTTTGATGGCAGTGGCAGAGTTACAGCACGTGCCTGGGTTAGTAAACTGGATACTTTCCTGACACTACGCCCCATGCCTGAGGTGGATGCCATTCGCTTTGCAGCACTTCATCTAGATGGCGTAGCACATGACTGGTGGATTCATGGTATGACTACCCTTCATCATGACAGGATTACCTCTTACCAGGAGTTTACTGATAGACTGGTAGAGAGATTTGACAGAAGGGATCCTGAGCTTTTCTTCAGAGATTTAGCACAGCTGAAACAGTTAGGTAGCTTGGAATCGTACATTGGTGAATTCCAAAGACTATCTGTTATGGTGACAGGGATCTCAGAGAGAAGGCTGGTCATATTATTTATTGAAGGTCTTTTCGAGCCCATGAAAGGTTGGATAAAAGCATTTGATCCACCTACCTTACAGGAGGCAATGAGGAAAGCTCGCAGCATGGAGCTATCTACACCTCGTAAGCCTTTTAGCTCGAGCTCGAAGCCTACAACATCATACACGGAAAATAAATCAGATCCAAAGAAGGCTGATAATACAGATCAGAAAAAGAAATTTGCAGCCCCTTTAGATCGAGAAACTATGAATGATTTGAGAAGGAGAAAACTCTGTTTTTATTGCAAAGGTCCGTATGATTTTAATCACGATTGCCCCCTCAAACCAAAAGGGCAAAACAAGCATATGGAGTGGTTTTATGAGGAAGAACCATTGACTGATTTTTCTGATCAGCGTGCTCCAATCTATGATACAGATGGGGAAGAATCAGAAAATGAAGCAGAAATTGCAGAGGAAACAGAACTTAAGGAGGCTCATATGTCCAGCATGCAGAAAGAGGGTTCTTTCAGACTCCGTGGGATCCTAGCTGGTCAAAGGGTCATATCCCTCCTTGATACTGGTGCAACCCATAATTTCATCGACTCACGGTTAGTGGAGAAACGGGGTATTCAAACTCAGCAGTTTGAAGGCATACGTGTGAGGGTTGCAGATGGGAACACTCTCGATTGTGAGAGGATGATACCTGACTTGCCTTTGAAACTTAATAATTTTGAGTTCAAGGCAGATTTTTATGTTGTAAACATGGGTGGAACTGATTTAGTTCTTGGCATGAAGTGGCTTCATGCAATAGGAGAGTTCACGCTTAATTTGCGTGACATGGAGATGAAGTTCACCATTGATGGCACAAACCATGTTCTTAAAGCCATCAGGGACAGCAACCTTAGGGAGATTTCACTTCGGCGAATGGAGCGTTTGATTCGTAATGATATGGTAGAGTGGGCTGCTGAATGCAAGCTAATGCCTTCACAGTTGGATCAGCAAGCTTCTCCATACCATCCAGATGTGCAGGAACTTCGAATCAAACATGCGAAGGTATTCAGTGCTATTCCACCAGGCAGGCCTCCTGATAGAGGTATTGAGCATATTATAGAGCTGGAGGAGGGCACGAAACCAATTATGATTACTCCTTACCGGCACCCCAAGCGTCTGAAAGATGAGATTGAGAAGACTATTCAGGAGCTGTTAGCTATGGGGCACATCAGGCCGAGTAAGTCACCCTTTGCTTCATCAGTTGTTTTGGTGAAGAAAAGGATGGTACACTTAGAATGTGTATCGATTACAGAATGCTCAACAGGAAAACCATTAAGAACAGGTATCCTATTCCTCGGATAGATGAGTTGATAGACGAGCTTCATGGAGCTTGCTACTTCTCAAAGATTGATTTGAGAACAGGTTATCACCAGATCAGAGTCCGAGAAGAGGACATAGAGAAAACGGCGTTCAGATGTCACTGTGGACACTTTGATTTTTTGGTTATGCCATTTGGGTTAACCAATGCTCCAGCCACGTTTCAGTCGACAATGAACAGGGTTTTCCATCCTCATTTGAGGAAATTTGTTTTAGTGTTCTTCGACGACATCCTGGTTTATAGTAAATCATGGGAAGAACATATGGTACACTTGGATGAGGTACTGAGTATACTTGACAGGGAGTCCTTGTATGCCAAGGAGTCCAAGTGTGCATTGGGCATGGCAGAACTTTTATATCTGGGACACATCATCAGCGGAGCAGGAGTCAGCATGGACCCAGAGAAGGTTCGAGCCATCATTGATTGGCCTACACCTGAGACTTTGACACAGCTCAGGGGATTTGTAGGATTGTGTGCTTTCTATCGTCGGTTTGTTAGTGGGTTCTCGCGGCATGCTGCGCCACTAACCGATTTGACTAAGAAAGGTGCTTTTGAGTGGACCCCACTAGCACAAGCGTGCTTTGAGAAGTTCAAACTTCTCATGACTTCGTGTCCTGTTTTGGCTTTACCGGACTTCACTAAACCCTTTGAGTTACATTGCGATGCCAGTGGTGAGGGTATTGGTGCAGTTATTATGCAGGATCGTCACCCTATAGCTTTTGAGAGCAGAAAGCTAAGAGGGCCAGAACGGAGTTTTAGTATCTATGATAAGGAAATGTTGGCTATCATGCATGCGATGGCCAAATTCAGGCAATACTTGATTGGTAGTAAGTTCACTGTGAAAACCGATCATAATAGTCTGAAGCATTTTCTTGGGCAGCGAGATCTTAATGAGAGACAACAAAAATGGGTCAGCAAGCTTCAGTCTTACGATTTTGACATCTCTTATGTCAAGGGCACTCAGAATGTGGTTGCTGATGCGTTATCTCGCCGTCCTCACTTGAGTTCTATTACATTGGTTTCAGAAGACTGGAGACATCAGATAGTAGCAGAGTATGCTAAGGACCCATGGGCCTCTAGCATCATAGATGGATCAGTGTTGGATGACAGGTATTCACTTGTAGATGACCTTATCATCTACAAAGGGAGGATTTTATTGGTCCCAGGTTCTGAGATGAGGGACAGGGTTTTGAGGTCATTGCATGATTCACCCATGGCGGGACATCCCGGGTACTATAAGACCTATCGGCAGGTACGGGAGAGATTCTCTTGGAAGGGTCTCAAGTCCTATGTTCTCCAGTATGTCAGGGAATGTCTTGTTTGTCAGCAGAACAAGCAAGAGCACACATACCCTGCAGGTCTTCTACAGCCGCTTCCTATTCCTGAGAGGAAGTGGGATTGTTTATCCATGGACTTCATCACGGGCTTGCCAAAAGCTCAAGGGAAGGACAGTATTTTCGTGGTGGTAGATCGATTGACGAAATATGCACACTTTTTCGCAATCACTACTACACACACGGCTACTCAGATTGCTGATTTGTTCTTCCGAGAGGTATTCAGGCTGCACGGTTTACCTCGCAGTATAGTTAGCGACAGGGACAGCAGATTTATGAGTAACTTCTGGCAGGAGTTATTCAAGCTTTGTGGGACAGAGCTCACCCCTAGTACCAGCTACCACCCCCAGACAGATGGGCAGACGGAGATCGTCAACAAATGGGTGGAAGGGTACTTGCGTAACTATAGTTCAGGGCAGCAGAAGGCATGGGTGAGGTGGTTATACTTATGTGAGTACTGTTACAACACCACCCATCACATGAGCATCCAGATGACACCATATCGAGCGTTATATGGATATGACGCTCCGAGCTTTCTTGATTTATTGCTGAGTGACAGTAGAGTTCCCAGTGCTGGTGATTTGTTACAGGAGAACCAGGATATTATGAGAGCACTTAGGGAAAATATTCAGAAAGCCCAAAATCAGCAAAAACAATATGCTGATCAGAGACGAGTAGAGCGGTCTTTCGAGATCGATGATTTGGTGTACCTGATGCTTCAGCCGTATAGGCAGTCTACCCTTCGCAAGAAGGGCTCCGAGAAACTCAAGCCGCGATACTATGGACCTTTCAGAGTTGTCAGACGTGTAGGTCAAGTGGCTTATGAGCTGGATCTTCCGGTGGACAGTAGAGTTCACAACGTGTTCCATGTGTCACGCCTCAAAAAGGCGTTGGGACAACACGTAATTCCTTCTATTGATTTGCCACCCCTGGATGATGAGGGCAAATTAATTTTGATACCTGAGGCCATTTTGGATTCCAGAGAGCGTCATCTTCGGAGGCGGGTCATCAGGGAATACTTGGTTAAGTGGAGGGATCTACCAGCAGAGGATGCGACATGGGAGAGTGACAGTGTTCTTCAGCATCCAGCTTTGAGTTTGCTTGTGGACAAGCAAATTCGGGGAGGGCAGACTGTGATGTCCCCTCGCTAGACAGTTCTCGGGAACAGAGCGTTAGCCCCTTATTGGACCCTTGTGGGCTAGCCAGTTTGGATAGAGGGTCAGTGGTGCATTTTGGAGAGTTTGTTTGTTCGTGTTTTCAGTGGACAGTGTTTAGATCACAATGAGCGTTGACATTCCAGGAGTTCATCGCTTCTGATGGCACGAGATTATCCTAAGATTTGAGCATTTTACGGGGATTTAAGTGATTAAGTTAATTTATTAACTTAAAACGCCTTTTAATAAAGTCACCTTGACTTTATTTATATTTTTTATATCACTTAAATCTAAAAAGGAGGATTATAATATTTTAATGATTAAATATTATAAAAGTGCGCCCAACTATTGAAAAGGAATATATTGAAATATTATAATATTTTGAAAACCTAAAAAGGGCGTAGCATTATGGAAATGCGTGCTTTTGCTTTAAGAGGCATTTTTGGCAATAGAAACTCACCTTTTGATTATTTCGAATTGCCTTGAGCATCTTTCTCTGAGCATTCTCCTGAGAGCAGGGTTTGATCATTGTGTCCATTGGAGAACGGGAAACTCTTCAATGTTGAGTACGTTTGAAGCTGTGAGAGATCAGCCGAATCCGTACAGTTGAGGGCTTCACACAGAAGTTCTACAGATTTCAGACAGAGTTTTACTTTGCAGTTGTTTATGCTTGATAATAACTGAGGGGTTCTTGGTGGCGTACTTCTTGCTTCTGGAATTCTTCTTCAGAGATTCATTTCCTTCTTGTTCATGGCCGTACGGCCTACCTTGGTTCTTGTGCCTTGAGAAAGGCGTGTGAAGCAGTTAAGGAAAACGCCTTCTTTTTGAGAGGGGTTTGACATCCATCTTGGGCGGCTAGCTATTACAGTGCTTTGTGACCAATTTCTGAGTTGGAGAAACCTTGTCTGGAGCTTGGGCGTGCTTTTATGCTGATTTTCACCATTTTCGGCTGTAGACCTGGCCAGTTTCTTATTTAAATAATCTGGAGCCTGATTGGTATGTTTATTGTTCCTAATCTATCTGTTGGTGTTTGATAATACATTTTGTACTTTCAATTTGAAGGAATAAGTTTAAATTTCTCTTTTGTGAGCAAAATATGCTGCGCCCCTTCTCTTCTTTCTACTAAGATTTCTCTAAAAAACTCTTAAAAAACACTTTAAAGATTTAAGAAAAGAGGGTTATGAACTGAGAGCCAGCAGGGCTCATCACAAAGGGTGGTGGACATTAATGCCTCATTTATTGCCCCACTCTCCATTATGGCGGTTTTTAGGGCAAATCTTGTTTAGGGCTGAGGTGGCACAATCTGGGCCATCCAGCCGATTGTAATCTAAGCCGTCCATTGGACTTGGCAAACTATAAAAGGGGGAGTCCCCCTCATTTGTACCTCATTAGAGATTAGATTTAGAAGTAGAAGCAGAGCTTAGAGGAGTAGAGAGAAGTTGATAGAGTAGAAAGTAAAGTAGTGTAGATTGAAAAGGAAGGAAAGTCTTCCCTTTGGATACTTTGTAAGAAGTTGTCATGTATGCTTTCATAATAAAAGAATTTTCATTGATGGTGAATTCTTCTTTGTTGTGAATAGTTGTTGAGGCTTCTTCGTCCTTCTAATTCACATAGCATCTTGAAGTAGTTTAAAGTAAAGTAGATTTCATTTCATGCAAGTACCTAGCAATTGTGGAATGTGGTGCTCAATTTGAACAAGACTTCGCTTGTCCATACCACTAGCAGGCTCGCTGACGGTGGGTTCGCCTTGCGTGGTCAACTGGAGCTTTGTGAAACTTAACTTCGATTAGGGTTTATATGTTGGCATGCGTCGTTGTGATGGTGTTTTCATGCTAAATCGTGATTTGAACATCTTAAGTCACTCCTCTGAAGATTGCACCAGTTCCGTGGAAGCTATCCGAAGTGAGGCAAAACGGATCTTGGTTGAAGTCTGTGAGAATTGATCGCCGTGTCCCACGCTTTAGAGTAGACTAGAACACTCTTATCCCTACACTCATTTAATTTCAGTTCATTTTTGGTTAGAATTAGGAAACTCGTGCTCACTTGCCAAATCATTTGAATTACACGAAATCCCTTAATCCACTGTCTGTTGTTAGCTGTCGAACAATTGTGTAAGTCCCCTCGTGAGAACACAGCAACTCACATCAAACCAACCGAGGGTATTCTAAGTATTCGGAACCTTGGAGTTGAAAGCATGATCTTACTCGCAATCTTAGCATGCTGAATACTTTGTTCAAGAGAGGATAGGGTATCCGTTGGGAAACTTTATTCTGTGTTGGTGCGGTCTCAAAAACCACGTCAACAAGACCAACTTAAAATATTATTATTAAATTATATTCCCAACTTTATCCATTAGCCTACAAAAAATAAGAAATAGGCTATGGCTCTCCCAATTATTTTTAATTTTGAAAAGGGGGGATTTGATTTATAAACAATAAATTAATTAGTATATATAAATATACTTAATAATTTTTTATAAAAATAAATACTTTATTTCAATTAATCAAGAGGCAAGATGTTGAAGTTACAAAGATCCAATAGTCGGCATGACAAGAAAGTAGAGAATAGAGAGGAATACAAATAAACTATTTTTATCAAATCTATCACCAGATTTCACATTAAAGGCATGAGCATACATTCTTGCATATCCATCCTCATTGAAAAGCTAGTGGTCAATTTGACATGCTAGTCTTCAAAGCTCCTATATTAGGATACAAAGACTCTCATGGGCATCTTCAATATTACACATGTTGGTGTTGATGGCATTTACAATATCCACTTAATCCTCCAAATGTATGTTCTGTGATTCGCATCAATTTGGATCTTAGATAATTGCTTATATTGTTATCAATAAGATCTTGGACAGACAAACAAAGTTCATGGCTATTTAAATAGTAAATTTTGAGTTTGCAAAGTAAATTTAGCTATAAAAGAGTTCATTTTTTGGTGAAGAGAAACAACATTTGGCACGATTACCATTTGATGGTTGCTTGTCGATGTCAGCTGCAAATTACTTGAGCTAGCTGCCATGTGAATAGGGGACAAATCACAAATGGCATGTGGTTTCTTACACAAAGATTGATCTAGAAAGAAGGGCTTTGTGCTTTCCTTTGGGTACCATTCGATAAAGAAAACTTGTGCTATTTTCCACCTATGGAGAGTGTGAGGGGAGGATTTCAATTTACCTACTTTGAGGATTTCTAGCATTAGTAGAAGGATCCCCATTCACTAGAGGAGCATCTTCATTAAATTGAAGGCCTATGTGGGAAGTTGCTAGAGAAGAAAGAATGGCACCATGTTGATTCCCACTTAAAGTAGACAAGAGAGCATTTGATGTGATTCTTAAATCATGGATTAATTGGATGATAAGTTGTAAAGGTGTAGACGACATGAAGAAGTGCCAAACAAACACTGAAAACCTAGAGGCCATCATTTGTAAGAAAGAAAAACACAAGACAAAAAAACAAAAGGGATGCAACATATTGGAAGAGAAAAACGCTTGGATAGGAAGATAAACAAAAGAACAGCGGCTAATAGTCAGTGAATTAGCATCATTTAAAGCGTTCTTAGCTAGCAAAGACACATAGACAACCTAGAAAAGGAAGACTAAAGAGTAATAGGGCTTTATTCTATTGCTCATTGTTCTTTTTGTTTTGATCTTTAGTCTTCCTTTGTTGTCTTTTTTGAATATTTTTTTGAGTTGTTTATAAGTCTTTATTGGTTGAGTATGCTTTAAAGGGTGCTAGTTCATTGTCTTCTAGCCATTGTCCTCTTGTTTCTCTTCCCATCCAAGTGCTTTTCTCTTCCAAGATGCTATCTCCCATTTGGTTTTTTGTCTTATGTCTTTCTTTTCTAAGGTGGTGGTCTCTTGTTTTTTAGTGTTTACAGTTTGTTTGGTATTTTTTCATGTGGTTTGCACCTTTGTAGCTTCTCATCCGGTTAGTGCATGGTTTAAGACTCATATCAAACAATCTCTCGCCTACTTTAGATGGGATTCAACATTGTGTCAATTTCTTATTGTGGTAGTTCCCAATGTGGGCTCTCCTTAATTTCATCAAGTTTCTCCTTTTCCAATGAATGGGGATCCTTCTACTAGAGCCATAAGTCTTTAAAGTAGGTGTGTTTAAATCCTCCTCTCATCCTTCCCATAGGTGGAACATGGAATGAGTTTTCCTTCTCAAAAGGTATCAAGAAGGTGCAAAGCTTCTTTTTCGGATCAATTTCTATGTAATAAACCCCATGCCATTTGTGTTTTGTCTCCTACTCATGTGACGACTAGCTCAAGAACATCGATAACTGCAATAGCTCTATGGATAAAGAACATCAATGGGCTGCCCCAAAGTCAACAGCATCGAGTTGCCTAAGCAACATGTGTCCTCCATTACAATCAACTGCAAGTTCCCCCATGATTTCTCTCAACTTCTCCAAGAAAGCCAAACACTATATTGCCTTCACATCATGGGAATAACATAATCCTAAATGTATTATACCCATACCTGATCAAACAAAATGAACTATATGATGATAATTCCTTTGCATTATCATGAATGCCAAAATAAAATTTGCAAGAGAGGACTTTTGATTATACAAACAAGTGCAGACAAGTAGTTCCAAGCTCAACAGTATGTCTTCGACAGTCCAAGGCATCCAAGAAAGTTGCATGAGGCATAGGAGGAAAATAAAAGTATAGTGACTATTGAGATAAAATACAATCCCTATAAGTGCCTTCTACTCTCCAGTAAGGGGATTTGTATGAGGTCCATTAAGTTTTAATGATATATAAGTTTTTGTTTTAGTACATAAAAGATAATGCCAACAATTACTTCTTGTCAAGCTCACCAAGCTATGAGTTTAGGACATAAACTCAAGAGAGATCCTTTAATCCATTCTATTTTTTTCACTATATACATTACTGAAAAAACAATTTAATGGTTTCAAAGTATTGCTTTCTAGGATACTTATCTTCTATGTTGTTGGGTTCTTTTGAAAGGCCCCCCATACCCAGTTGGGTTCGGTCCAGGACTGGCTACATCCCCCAGTATGCCCACGGTTCTGCCCGGGCGCCTTGAGTACATTGTGGGTCCTTTGTGAGGATCCATGGTGTACCTAGGGCGCCCGGGCGTACTCGAGCCATACCCAAGAGGACCCCTAGAGCAAGGACCTCCAAAAGTGTCAAAAACATTAAAAAAAACAATTTGCAAACCTAAAAAAACACATATTTTTCCTTGGTTGCCCTAAACTAAGTCATTTCACAAACACAAAAGGCCAAAAACACCATTTTTTGCCTCCAAGCTGCCATTGTTGGATTTTGAAGGTTTTATCTTCTTTTTCTAGAAGGTGAGAGCTATGAAGGAGTTCAACCTATAGCAACAAGGGAGAAACGGTTGCACAAAGAAGATCTAACCATCAAAAGTGAGTGAATCTTTCCTTTTTTTCAAATTTTCAATAATTTTTTTGAAGATTTTTCAAGTTTTTTTTTTTTTTGTTTTGGCAAGTTTTGATTTTTCTGTAAGAACTTTTTATGCATAATAAGGGGTTATAATGCCAATTTTTTCTTAAAAAAATTAGTTGTTAATTTGTAATGTTTTTTTTTAGGTTCATATAGAATGACTGGTAGTTCTGATTTAGTTGGACCAGATGCAAAGTCAATTGAAATATGATGCATCGTCCCCTCTTTGGCGACATACGACAATGATTCAACAAATTCCCGGTGTTGGGGCTTATTTTTGGCATTGTAGCCAATGTGGAACTCAGTGTAAGAGCTCGTAATTTTGAGTGAAAACTCATTTATGTGCTATTCCTTTACAAGGAATAAAAGTTTGCCCCAAGCCAAATAAAAAAGGGTTGCCAAAACACCAAATATTGGCTTATATTAAAGAACAAGAGGAGGCTGACATGGCATGTAATAAATCAAATTCTATGGCACACCCTCTTGCTAAGAGAAGCTTGCAAAGACCTCCTAGTGGCTTATCACAACTGGTTGGCCCACATCCTTTCATGCAAATGTGTAATGTCCCTAGCAGGAACTATACTAGCCTTATCCCAAATTATTAATTTCCCAAGTAATAAATGAATTAGAAAATACTTTTAGCTTGATTTAGTCCATATCTATGGTCTGCAATTATATCTGATACAGAGTTGACACCATCAAGTGAATGTTATTTCTGTAGTCTTCAACTAGTTACCAGCATACGCAATAAGAATTCGCTTCCAAATTCCTAAATCGATGTCATTTCATGGCTATTTTGTTTGTCATTAATGCACCGATTTATTATTATATTATTGTTGCCCTTTGATAGTAATAATCCTTGCTGAAGCTATAGTTTATTTACTCTCAATTCTATTATAGGTGATTACTCAATAAGTCGATCAGAGCTATCATATTGTCCTTTACCCTACAACACACCTTCTCATCAGCCTATTGGTGTATATCGGACTGGTCTTCTATTCTATATTCCATAAGTTTATTTATATTTATTCATATCTTTCATATCATTCCATACTTGATCATCATTGATGTGACTTCCTATATTTCTACACTCCTTATTGATTGGTCTTCATATATATATTTTCCTTTAAATCTGTATATATCTTTTACTATGATCTTCTTCTCCTATTTGCATATGAAGATCTGCAACTGTTCTTCCTTTATCTTTTCTTCACACTGGATCTGCTCTTATTTATATATATCCCTCTTCCTTCTTTCTTGTATGCTCTGTTGTAGACCTTATTTCTGATCTACTTCATCTGATTTTATACTCAGAAAATCTCTATATCCTTGCTATTTCCTTGCTGATCAGAAATATGTACATATCTCCTCCTCAGCATAAGTAATTGCTGTTATTCTTTTATCACTGCGTCTAATTCCTTTTCCTATCTTCTATCCCATTTGATTTGCTGATTTGGTTCCTTTTATATCTCTTTCCCAACTGCTGCTTTTCCAGATTTCTGTCTAAATAATATCCTCATTGATCCCTTATTGCTATCTTACCTAATCCTTAATTCTGAAAGGAGTATAGCCCTGAATTTATAAATTAATATACAAGTTGTAGTGATCGCTGCCTTGTCCTTTCTCCCCGATTCCTTCTTTTTTTTTTCCTTTTCATCTACCTTTTTATCTTCTATTTGTACCATCCTATTCCTTATGAAAGAATGCGATGCCTTTTGAGAAACACCTCTTCACAACGGATGCATTGAGAAGGACATCCTTTTGTTAAAACACTATATAACTTAATCGCTGTCTTTTTCTTTGCATATAAGAGTTAAATTTTGTCTTATTCACCTTTCATCTCATATCTATGTTGACTTATTCTTAATTTTCTGTTTTTTGATGAAATCACTGCTGCTTATTTAATGGTGTTTTATATTATTTTTATATTAGTTTATATGTATATTTTAATATGATTATAAATTATAATCATAATAATAATTAAGTTATTGGTATTTATATTTTAATAATAATATTTATAATATTATATTTGGTAATTATAATTATAATATTTTTTTTTTTGGTAAATAAGAGGCCAAGGCCAAAATTAATTATAAATCAAGATTAATACAACTGGAAACATATAATATACAGTTTATATGTATCTTTCAAATGCTGCACTTAAACACAGTTTCTGAGCATTCTTTCCATAAAGCCCTAAAACTATTTTCAGCATAAAGATATTAAACAGTCTGTAAAAGAACAACCAAAAACATAAACCCTCCACCATTTAATTCTTCCTACTGCCTAGCAGACTTCGAGCAACGAGCGTCTCAAAGGGATTTAAGAATAACTGCAATTACCATCATTTTCTAACCACCAATTTTCTTCAAAGCCTTCCACTGCTAACTTAGATAACTCATCAGCCTCCTTGTTTGCCTCCCTATAAGTATGGTTGATGGTGTAGCACTGAAAATAAGCTAAGATTGACATTATTCTGTCCAAAAGAGCTTTTAATCTCCAGTTTGGAGTCATTGCTGATCTTACTGCATTGACCATTAAGGCTGAGTCTCCTTCAATCTCAAGATTCATAACTTTCCTCTTTTTACATTCAATTAGTCCGAGATATAATGCATTGAATTCTGCAATATTATTAGTATCTTTTGAAAGAGGAACTGCTAACTTACCGATGGTGAACCCCTTGTGATCTCTGATTATGCAACCTACACCCGAAGGGCCAGGATTTCCTTTGGAAGCCCCGTCAAAATTTAAATTCAGCCAACCTTCCTGTGGCAGAAACCAAACTGCCTGTTTTCTCTTAATAGAGAAAACATCATAATTTCCTAAGAAAGGGGGAATTTTGAGACCTGACCAATTGAATCTCATTCTACCATCCCATTTTGTAAAGATCCCCTTAGTGTTAAGTTTCAAAGCCTACTTACTATTTATGTTCTCCACTATGGAACTTTCTACCAAATTGAGCACCGATTCTACAGAACAAGCTTTATTATCAAAAGTTCTATTTCTTTCTTTCCAAATTTCCCATACCAAGACTGAAGGGCTGATTTCCCAAAGGCAACTCAGAAGACCATCTTGAGGTCTAATTGGCCAACCCTGAAGTAAGGATATAATGTCATTTGGGAGGGCTGTAATCCAACCCAGCTTCGCACAAAGCCATCTCCAACATTTCGTTGAGAAAGGACAGGTTAAAAGAAGATGATCGGTGTTTTCCTCTTGTGCTTTGCAAAATGTGCATCTTGAAGGGCCTTCAAAGCCCATTTTCCTAAACCTTTCAGCTGTTAAGATTTTCTTTCTTGACGCTAACCAGCAAAATACACCTGCCTTTGGTATAATTTTGCTGCTCCAAAAAAGCTTAGAAGATATCCCCATATCCCTATTCTCATCTTGACTTGCTAATAATTTATATCCTTCTTTAGCATTATACTGACCATGATTGGAGGCTGCCCATATTAATACATCTTTTCCTCTTCTAAAAGCTAGATGCCTGTTCTTAATAGCTTCCATTAGCTGAAGAGCCTCATTGTGAGGAATAGGAAGGCCATCCAAGCTTTTCCATTCCCAGCCTAGGGCTGGGTCACCATAAGGGAAGAAAGCATAATCACTGACTTTGTCTCCCCAACTTTGTTTAAGAAAAGACTTAGTATTTTCTAATGATATAATGCTGTCTAAACTTGGATAACCCCCCCCAAGAATCTTTCCAGAGAAGGCAAGACTAACCATCATGGACGTCCCAAGATAAGTAATCAGCAACTAAAGCCTTACACTTGAGGATAAAATTCCAGATTCTTGAACCTTTCGGAGGATTGCTGATTCTAATGATATTGCTTGAAACAGATCCATTGAAATACTTGGCTTGCATAAGTTTAACCCATCTCAATTGTGGGTTTTTTATCATCCTCCATACAAGTTTGGCTCCCAGGGCTTGGTTTTGCTTGTCTTGGCTTCTAAGGCCCATGCCTCCTAGGGATTTTGGCTTACATATCCTATCCCAGGGTATAAGAGCAATTTTGTTTTTTTCCTCTGTGCTCTGCCAAAAGAAGTTTCTCATTTTTTGAGCTAAGAAGGCATTCATACCTGCTGACAAGGTAATGCTGATATCACTGCTTGGAGCATAACCAATCTACCCGCCCATGACAGCCATTTCCCTTTCCAAGAGTTCAAACTTCGCTCTATTTTATATTTCAATGAATCCCATTGCTTAGAGTTCCTCAGACCTTTATCTAAGGGAAAGCCAAGATAGAGGAAAGGAAGAGAACCTTTCCTAAATTTCAATATATTCAGAATCTGGATTTCTTTTGTAGGGGGTGTTGAGAAAAAGAAAACTTCTGACTTGTTTTTATTAATTGCCTGACCTGATGCTTTCTCATAAATGGAAAGGATCTCTTGAAAGTGACTCGCTTCTTTCCTTTTTGCTGCTCCCATCAATAGTGTATCGTCAGCAAATTGCTGATGTGAGGAAGTAATGCCTCTAGTTACTTTAATGCCTTCAATCCAGCTCATGTTATGATTTTCCTTAATAACTCTGCCTAGGGCTTCCGCCAAAATGATGTAAAGGAAGGGAGACAATGGATCCCCTTGTCTTAGTCCTTTGGATGAGCTGAAGTAGCCTACCAGGATGCCATTGACCAGTATTGAAAATCTAGGAGTTGAAATGCATTCAAAGATCCAATTTATCCATTGACTACTAAACCCAAAAGCCTACAACATTTTGCATAAGAACCTCCAATCTACATTGTCATAAGCTTTTGAGAAATCTAACTTAATCAACATGCTTGATTCTTGGGTATTTTGTATGGTATGAATCACCTCTTGAGCAATGATTACGCCATCAAGAATCGATCTGCCTGGAACAAAACCAGTCTGCTCCTCCGAAACAATGTTATTTAGCAAAGGCTTAAGCCTATTAGCCATGACTTTGGACATGATCTTATAAATGGTATTGCAGAGTGAAATTGGTCTGAAGTCCTCTGATTTGACAGCCTTCTCCTTCTTTGGAGTTAGGGCAACGAATGCGTTATTAATTTCTTTGAGGATTTTCCCTGATCTTCTGGACGCCTCTAATGCTTCTACAAGATCATTCCCTATAATATCCCAGCATTTTTGAAAGAAACCTGTAGGGAAGCCGTTTGGGCCTGGTGCTTTTTGAGAGGGAAGCTGCAAAAGAGCTTGTTTAACTTCCTCCACAGTAAGACTCTCATTCAAAGCTCTATTCTGGTCATCGGAGATAAGCTTTGGGATAAAAGACAGCAATTTAGATTGTTCTATTCGATTTGAACCCTCTACATTATTGAGCAGATTGCCATAATACTTAACTATATTCTCCTTGATAGAGACTGGGTCTTCAATAGAATTGTTTCCTTCCAGTTCAAGCCTGGTGATTCTATTGATAGATCTTCTCTGTTTTGTGACATTATGAAAAAAATTTGTGTTCTTGTCTCCAGCTTGTAACCAGGTCTCTCTTGATTTCTGTTTCCAAAAGATTTCTTCTTTGGCCAATATATCCTCATATTCTGTTAGGAGTTCCTTTTCACTTAAGAATTCAATTTGAGACATCCGATCTTTGGTCACCTTTTCATTAAGCTCATTCAGTTGATCTTCTAATGACTTCTTGGACTGAAAGATATCTTTAAAATGATTCGCATTCCAATCTAACAGTCTTCTCTTAATGAGTTTCAATTTGGAGATGAAGCAGTAAAGTTTGGAACCTACGAATTCACCCTCCTTCCACCATTTATCTATAAGCACCAAAAAATTGGGATCTTTGAACCACATATACTCAAACCTGAATGGGGGTTTGATAGGTTTGTTTTCCCCTAGAATCTGCAGCATTATTGGAAAGCGATCTGATCCTGAACATGGAATAGCCTTACATTCGAAGGTGAAAGGAAAGGAAGAGAGATCCCCTGCCCAAAAAAACCTATCTAACTTCTCTACTATATTGCTGAAACCGAGTCTTCTGTTGTTCCAAGTGAATATGTTATCCCCTGATTCTAGTTCCATAAGACCATTCCTTTCCACCCAAGCATTGAAATCCATTTGTGATCTGCCTGGCCTATTTAACCCACCTCTTTTATCCTTTTTGTTGCGAATCGCATTAAAATATCCCCCAATTACTATGTTTTGATAAGAAAAAGAGGATAATATTGTGTCTAACTCTGTCCAAAAGTATTTTTTGGCAGCAGTGGCTACAGGACCATAAACATTAATAAGGATAAAGGATAGGTTTGTTAGAAAGCTCTTAATTATGCTTGCAATCTAATTCTTTCCTTCTGCAAGCTTCTCAAAGCTTAAGATAGCAGGTTTCCATAGAATAGCTAGACCTCCTGAAGCACCCTCTGATTGAACTGCTTCCACCTTACAGCCACTGTATTGACCTTTCAAACATTCTCCAAAGGTGGTCATTTCCTTTATGCTAAGTTTG
Organism: Sequoia sempervirens; assembly: GCA_007258455.2. Classification (NCBI taxonomy): domain Eukaryota; kingdom Viridiplantae; phylum Streptophyta; class Pinopsida; order Cupressales; family Cupressaceae; genus Sequoia; species Sequoia sempervirens. The sequence goes on along the minus strand of VDFB02156480.1, from coordinate 3,822 downwards.
GTTTCCTGAAGCATGATAACTTCTTAGTTGGTCAACAGGAGCCTTCTTTTGACCAAACTCCTCTTGTTAGGGGCATGGAGGCCCCTAACATTCCACGAAAAGATTTTCATGACTCTTCAGGAAGGGAGCTGCCCTTCCTTACTTTCATAATATCAGTGATTTTAAGTTGCCCCTCAGTATCACCCTCTCTGCTTCTTTGTTCTTTTAATGATCTCCTTCCCCTCTTTGCTGAGTCCAAACCAAAATCTGGTTTTGAATTGGGGATTGAATACTACTTGATACCCAATTTTTTCTTCTCTTTCACTTCTGAAAAAAGTACAGCTAACGGAGTATCCAAAATTTGACTATCCAAAACTCCTTCATCCATATAGTCTCTTAATAAGGAATGCATGTTTTTATTGATGTTCATAGGTTTTGGGGAGAACATCAGATTTTGATATGTTTCCTCTGAGTTCAATATACATGTTCTAAAGTTGATGCCGTCAGCCACATGAGCAGAAAAACCATCTTTCTGGGGGCTGACCTTAGGGGTTTCCACTAGTTGCTGGTTTTCTACTGCTGCTGTTTCTTCATAACTGACTTTGTCTAGCTGGAAACTTTGATTTTGCAACTGTTTGGATTTGCTTTTAGTAGTAAAGTCACCAGCATTCTCTCCATTGATATTTTCGAAAGCCTTTGAGATATCTTCCTTCAAGACCTCTGAATCTTTTAAAAGATCTGTAAGAGCTTGCTCTTCCGACACCGAGTGCTCATAAGGGTTAACCAATTGTTTTGCCCATGAGACCTTGGTCCGTTTCCTTTTCCTGGTCAGAGCTCTAAATTTTTCTTTGCCCGCTGAGCTCCTTCCAGAGAGGAAACATTTCTTCTTTCCATAGGTCTTTATTTTTTTCCCCAAAGAGGGAGCTTTCTTTCTGTCAAAGGGTTGAGTTTTAGGTTCAGATTTATCTTTTATCTCCTGATGCTCTTTCAGGGGAGACTCCTTTCGATCACCAACTCTAGCTTGATTGATATCTTTTGAAAATTCTAAATGCTTCTCCTGCTCCTGAGAAGAAGGGCCAATTAACCGCAATGTTGAACATCTGGGACCCATTAGCTCTCTTAAGAGACAAGGCCCAGGAGATTTGTCTATTAGTCTTGTTACTTTTTGTTTCCATCTCCCTACATCCGATACAATTTCTAGTTCTCCGTAAAAACCCAACTCCCAATCCACTTCCACATAAATGTTTGCTACATCCCCTGTTTTCCCATTGAGGAAGTCTTCTTCAATCCCCAGGAAGGATCCTAAAGCATCCCCAATCTTGATAATGGCTTCCGCGCACCAAAACTCAGCTGGGAGCCCCACTAGACTGAGCCACATTGGGGCTTTTTTGATTCTATAGCTATTAGGATCGAAACATGGTGTCCAGTTTATCATATGAAAACTAGACCCTTTGAAGAAGATTGGGTTTCCATAAAGAATGTCTTGTTTAAGGTTTAGATCTATACATTCTATTAATAGGAAATCATTTTGCAAAGGGTGTACACTGACCATACCTGGATATTTCTGAAACCACCAATCTTTCATCTGTTGCTGGCTGCCTCCTATGCCACACCACTTTGCTAAGAGAGCTCTTTCTCTCAACCTTTCTATTGCCGGGTTCATAGAGTCCGACGGCATCACAAAGAGTTTGCTGCCTGGGCTTTTCTTTCTCCAAAAGTTTTCTCCTAACCGAGCCCTATTCTTATTTTCATTCTGAATATATTTTCCACTCCAGGTCGTATTTTTGGCTTCAGGAGCTTCATTGATAAGGTTTGAGTGTATCCCGAAGCTCTTTGCTAATTCTGCCCTTGTATTATTGGGGCGTTGATTAGCAGCCAAGTTCCATGGCCTCCATTGATTTCTAGAAACTTTCGTGCCTGGACGACGTTGGGCTTTCTCTGAAACTTCATATATTTTGCTACCAAAATCCCCGAAAGAAGGATTTCTTTGATTAAAAGGGTGAGTCCCTTAGCTAGAGGGATTCTGTTAGCACCTATTGCTAGCAGAGGGGGAATCTTGCTCGAGACCTTTTCCCTAATTAGGGAATCCCCGTGATTGCGAAATGGCACAGGATTTTGCAGGGGTTGAGGAAAATTTCCCGGCCACGGAGCTCTGGGCCTTGGGTTTGCAAGGAGATCCGGTCTGATGTGGAGTTTCCATCGGTCCGGTCTGCTGTGGAGTTTCCACCGGTTAGGCCAAGAAACGCTAGGAAAAGAACTAGGCTCGCTGGGAATAAAATGATGGAGTCCGCTTCTACCATGCCTGAAATTTGACCGTTGATATCCGCTGCTTGCCATTTCTGCTTCTTCCTTATAATTATAATATTATTAAATTGCTAATATTTATATTTATATTTGTAATATGTATTTTATTTATTTATTTGTATTTCGATGCTTTATGTTAGTGTTAAATCTTGGGGACATGACAGTCCACCACGCCCAAAATTGTTTGCCCTCAAGCAATCATAATCTAAGATATGTAATTTTAAGATGTTGCTCCTTGTGGTGATGATATTAACTTTGATAGGGGTTGGAAGTTCTAACCCAAGTGATGGTTATTCTCGTTATGAGGACAATGTATCGATTAATATTCTTAAGTGCTATTATTTCTCCATAACTCTCAACCCAAGAGTTGGAGTTTGTGAATCAGTATAACTTAAACCCACATGAATCAAAAATTAAAGTAGATAACCAAGTAGCTCAACCAATTAGGCAAGTAGCTCAAGCACACAGGCAACCAGCTTAAACAAGTAGGTAAGTAGTTGAAGCACACAAGGAACTAGCTCAAGCAAGTAGGCAAGTAGCTCAAGCACACAAGCAACTAGCTCAAGCAGGTAGGCAACTAGCTCAAACAAATAGGCAAGTAGCTCAAGCACATAGGCAACCAACTTAAACAAGTAAGCAAGTAGCTCAAGCACACAAGTAATCAGCTCAAGCAAGTAAGCGAGTAGCTCAAGTAGGGAAACAAATAGCTCAAGCAAGCAAGCAACTAGCTCAAGCACACAAGCAGGTAGCTCAAGCACGCTAGCAAGTAGCTCAAGCAAATAGCCAACCAGCTTAAGCAACTTGACAAACAACATTTTTAACATTTTCATAGATTTTAAGTATAAACTATTCATAAACACAATGACGAGTTCCAAATACATAGTGACTAGCTCTAACATTCATCACATACACAATGGCTAACTAGCACATCACAATGGCTGACACACACATGTCCTTAATGCATCTCCTATCCTTGGAGGGCTCAACCATAAGAGAGTATGGGAAGCATGACTTGATGGGGAGCCTAGGATCCATCATTCTAACTCTTACCCTTTTCTCTTATGATTTAGCCTCTTTGAGTCTTCTTGGTCCTCCCTTATAGAAAAAGTTCTCCATTATAGGACGCTATGTTCTCCATTATAGGACGCTATGTCCTCCATTGCAATGTCTTCCCTTCATTACCGGTTGCAATGGTCGCCATTATCAGTCGAAATGACAGCCATTATTGGTCGCAATGGCCGCCATTATCGGTTGCAATGTCCTCCATTATTGGACACTTGGTGTCTCAACTCCTCTAGACCCAAAGGCAGTACCCCCTTGGCCCAAGTGGGCTCATCTTGTCCCCTCTTGGGTGGCGTATCTAGAAGAGGTCTTCATTATCTTGCTGGCTCAACTCCTCTAGACCTAAAGGCAGTACCCATTGAGACAACGATAGCACCCCCTTGGCCCATGTGGGCTCATCTTGTCACCTCCTGGGTGGCGTATCTAGAAGAGCTCTCCGTTGCTATCTCCCTTTGCAATACTCTTGTAAAGTCTTTT
>VDFB02156478.1:0-20795 GCA_007258455.2 Sequoia sempervirens | reverse complement strand
GATTGATTTGGGGTTTTGAAATTTCTGTTGAAAGATATGGTGGGATTTCACTGGTTGAAGTGCTACTAGCCAAATTTGAGAAATTGTGAGAAGCTACTGAGCTAGGGTTTTAAAGGCAGTAAGATTGATTAAATTTGACTAAATTGTGATTGTTGGAAGTTGCCTTCTTGCTTTGCATCAATTGGTATTGTTGTACCCCAAAATTAAAATTTTTGTTACATTTATACATTTTGAAGAAATAAGTAAAAGTCTTGTTAAATCTGTTAAAAGGGTCAAAATTTGGGTGTGCATGTCTTGCATGAGGGGTAAAAACTCAAAATTTCCAAAATCTGACGATCTGGGTCTGCTCAGAGTGACCTAATCTACAAAACCTAGATCTCAATTTTTCATCCCTACTTTTTAGGAAAATTGCTATTTTTAGAAATTTTCTAAAAATAGTAACTTTTTCTGGGTTTTTCTGGGTTTCTTTTGAAATGGATACTGGCAAAATTTTCTAAAAATAGAAAGTTTGTCCGCCAGGGTCCAAACTGATTTTGATTGACTCAAAATACTTCCGTATCAAGTTGGTGCAATCAAAATCTCAAAAAGATCAATTTTGCCCTAATGGGTCCATTTTGCTTTTTCAGAAGTATATCAGAAGCTCTGAGGTCATCAATGGAGGACAGTCAGCTACCAGGCATCAGATTCAACGCTCAAGCATCAAATAGAATATCAAATGATGAACATGCATGTTGAATGAAGAAGGAAGGTGAAATCTGCCTAGAATTGACTAAGTCTGCTTGACATGGGCGCCCTAGGAGAGAATAGGCGCCCATCTTTTTAGGGCATCAAATGATGGAATTGGGGTTTGAGCCCCAAGAAAGTTGTTCCCCAGCAATGAGTCTAGATAAAGGCAACATCGATCATTCACTTGTCCGAATCTCGAGATCACCGGTATAATTTCAAACAAAATGCAAAATGAAAATCTTGAAAATGTTTGAAAATTTTCTAACTCTGGGAACTTTCAGTGCCTCTGGTGCCCAGGGGCGCCCAGCTTTTTGAGGGGCCTAACTTAGCTGTAAAGATTTGCAAATATGCCTAATCTTCCAAAATTCGTGACACCTTCACAACGTACCTTCGGCCAAAGATCCAACTTTGTCGCTCTCCGGAAAATCCAGAGATTGAAAACATACCGAGCCAAATTTTTTCGCTTTTTTCAATTTACAAATTACAAAGCAAAGGCACCAAGTATGTTAGAGAACAAACCTAAACATGCAGAAGAAAAAGCAACTCTAACTCGCATCGGCACCGCATGATGGCGAAGCATTGGTCAGAGGATTCAAATCAAACTCCATGAGTACCGTGAATCCTAACCAAAGATGGTCACCATGATGCATGCAGCATTGACGAGGGTCTTCTGGGTACTTAAATGCCGGAAAGGGAACTCGACGCTGGCATGTGCTACCCAATCCAACGCGAGTGAGGGGCCACCATATGATCTGAGTGAATTACAAACAATGCTTAAAGAGAAATGCCGAAGATGCAACTACACCAACACCTTTAATGTGTAATGTCCCCTTCTCAAACCTGATTGTTCTTGTGACCGTTGGCCCTTTTTCTGGAAACCCGAAGGCTAGTCGGAAGATAAATTAGGGTTTCCTATTTTTGAGGAGGTCGTTGTTCAGAGATGGTGGATTCAATGGCGGATTCCTTCTTGGTTTTCAGAGGGATTTCTCGCGAAGGGTATGTTCATCCCCGCATTCGAGTGCACTTTTGGAATTTACTATTTTAGTAAATTCTATTTTTTGGCGCTTATCGATGGTATCAGCAGCCTGATCTCCTTCACTTGATTCAAGGGCGTGATTCACGCTCGTATCGCGCCCGAAGTCGAGCTCATTTCACTTAAAAATAACATTATAATTAAAATGTTATTTTATCACCTTGGCCTAGTCGAATGACTTAATGTCGTTTTAAAAGAGGGACTCAAAGGGTGGCGCCTTCATTAAGGTTATATTTAATATTTGGTGAATTTTCCAAAGTCAAAGGAAATTAATGTGGGCGCATTTATCAAGGGGATGTTTTAATTAAAATATGATTATTGAGCTAAAGGTGAAAAGGACGCCTTATTGAAGGAAAAGTTAGGGTTTGAGCTTGAGTTGGATTTTAGGGTTTCGTGAAGTCAAACGGAACTTATAAAAAGGAGTCTTGTGCATCATTTCTTCATCTTTGGACGACTATACTGTTATGCTGCCGAATTGGCTCTGGGACTGCTTCGAGGAATGAAGGCCTCCTAGCTTGGGCATCGCTTCGTGTTTGAAAGACAACATCTAGTGGTGATTTTGTATCTGTGAGTTGCATTTAGCTCGTGCATTGTGTTTAGTTATTTGCATTGTCAAATCTGTTTTGGGCATTTTAGTGTTGCAGCATTTTAGCTTCATTTAATACAGCAGATTGCATGTTTTTACTCATATCTCAAAAAACACAAAAATGCTAGTTCTGGGTATTGCATCAATCTTTAAGTTTGTAAGGAGCGTTCATTTTCTCCAATTTATAGATCTTAATGTAGTGTATTGAATTTTTAATGCCAAGTTGAATTCTTCAGCTGGGCCGTACCATTTCCTTTTCTTGGAATTTGTGTCTTTTAAAAGATTCAAGGTTTGGGTGAAGTTCTGTGGTCCAAGTTTGGTCGCCTCCTCCCTAAGGGTGTTATGCATTTGTTTTCAAGTCAATAGAGTTAGTAACGAGAGAGATAAGTGCATTTTAGTGAGTTTAAAGGGTGCTGGTTTGATACATTAAGCTGCAGGTCTGTTAAATCAGATTAAAGAAGTCTGCATTTTCTTTGGGATTGGTGTTAGGGAATCCTTAAGACTTGTGGAAGACATCTTCGTTGTTGCATCTCTATTTACTTCTCTGGTTGTATCGAAAGCAGGGTGTTGTTTAACATATTGCAAGCTGCTGGTTATATGATAAAAAGTGCAGATCTGATTTTGACAGTCCGAGAAATCTGCATCTTCTGATTTGGGTTTGGCATTGTGGTTTACTTAAAAGCTTGAAGCAGATTTATTGTTGAATGCACCAATTGAAAGGAATCTGATATCTTGACATTGCAGGCAATAATTATATATTGTAAACTGGCAGTAGTACTGACCAGTATTCTTTAATATTGCATTGTCATTATTTGTAATACTCGTTCTTGCTTTCAAAACTAGTTTGAAATAGTTATAACTCCGCCCTATGGTAGCTACTTCCCATTTTGGGTGAGCAAGCACATTCTGGGTGTTGAGTAGTTTCAGCTTTCAGCATTTCATTTCAAGCTTTGCTTTCTGTAATCACTCCGTCATATGGTCGCCCCTCACTCCGCATTGGATTGGGTAGCACATACTTGACGTTGAGTTCTTTTCTGCATTTAGAATAGAAGACCCTCTGACCAATGCTCGCCATCATCAGCGCCATACTGGTTAGAGTTACAGCATAAACAGTTTGTTTTAGATCCTCTGACCAATGCTCGCCATCATCGGCGCCATTCTGGTTAGAGTTGCTTTCTTGCACGTTTTGGTTTTCTCCTCTAACCTTAACGGGTGCACTGCTTTGTAATTTGTAAATTGAAAACAAAAAAATTTTGGCTCGGAATATTTCAGTGGTATCAGAGCCACGCATCCTGCCATCCTGTGAAATCAGCCTTCTATGAGTGACAGAGAACAGAGGTATTTGGCAAGAGTATACAAGAGGGATACAGTTCAGACACAGTTGTATCAACCTCCAGAAGGTCAAACAGCTTCAGAGATTTTGAGGGCTAATTGGGAGCCTTCACAAGAAACAAAAATGGGGGATAATGAAAGAAATGAAAGGATTCTTGGTGGCGGTGAAAGAAGTTCTGGCAACAGAGATGACAGTGGAAAGGGAAGAGAGAGATCTACGAGTCCCGGGAAGGAGTTTGGGAAAAAGATGGATGCCTTGATGGACATGGTATCTCTCATGATGGGGAGAATGGGGCAGAATACTGTTCCACAGAACAACTCAGGCCACAGAGGGGAGCATAGTGCTTCCAACCAGCATGACGAGCATGCAGCCCGGACAGTGTCAAACAACACTTACATCTCTTCTAGACCATTCAAGCCCACTTTTTTAGCTCCTGTAGTCAATCAGCCAGAGCCTTAAGAGAATGCTTCATGGGTGGAGCAGTTGAGGCTTGGCCGTATAGAGTATGACTCTCTACCTGTCGACATCAGGTTGGACATGTCCTTCAATGATTTCATGGATCATAAGAGAAAAAACAAAGGGCAAGGAAGAAACTGTGATCAACGAAGACCATCAAATCAAGGAGATTTGTACCAAGCTGTCAACAAAGTTACGCTTCCACACTTTGACGGAAGTGACACAAGTTCAGCTCGAGCTTGGATTCAAAAGCTGGATAACTATCTAGCTCTCAGACCAATGGCGGAAGAAGAAGCGATCAAGTTCGCTACGCTACACCTTGATGGGGTGGTGCACGAGTGGTGGTACCATGGCCTCGTTACTCTGGGTCATCGGTCTATCACAACGTATGATGAGTTCACCACTAGGCTCATCGAAAGGTTTGAGAAAAAAGATCCTGAGATCCATTTCAGGGAGCTTGCTCAATTGAGACAGTATGGCACAGTGGATGCCTACATTGTGGAGTTTCAGAGGCTTTCAGTCATGGTGACTGGAATCACGGAGAGAAGGTTGGTGATTCTTTTCAGTGAGGGTTTGACAGAACCACTCAAAGGTTGGATTAAAGCCTTTGATCCACCGACACTGCAAGAGGCCATGAAAAAGGCGAGAAATATGGAGTGGGCTGCTCCTAAGGCAAAATTTCAGTCAAACTCCCCTTTTCAGAAAAGGGATAAAGAAAAAAGGCCTCAGCATAAAAATCATTTGAGACCTCAGAACAAGGAGTTCAAGAATTGCAATCCCCATGTCACCAGGTTGGATCAAGAAACCCTGAATGAACTCAGAAGAAAAGGGTTGTGTTTTCGGTGTCAGGAAAAATGGTCTCAGGACCATGTTTGTCCAAAAGGGGTTAGGTTCAATCAGATTGAGTACTATTCTGCTAGAGAAAGTAGTTCTGATTTTTCCGACCAGCAATCTGATGAAGAAGATAGAGCTCCAGAAGAGTCCGGAGATGAGAAGGAAAGTGGTGGAGTTTTAGCTCAACTTTCTAGTTTTCAAAGAAACGAATCATTCAAGGTTCGTGGGATGATCAAAGGGCAGCGAATCGTTGCTTTGATCGATACTGGAGCAACTCATAACTTCATTGATGAAGTTGTGGTAGCCAAGAAGGGGCTGCAAACAGAGGAGTTCGAAGGATTCAAGGTCATGGTTGCCGATGGGTTCTGAATTTCTTGCACAAGAAAATATCTAACATGACCATGCAACTGGGAAACTACGAAGTCAGGGATGACTTCTATGTAGTTCACATTGGGGATATTCATGCCGTTCTAGGCATTCAATGGCTGCGATCTCTTGGAGAGATCTCTTTGAATCTGCAGACTATGGAGTTGAAATTCCAATCGGATGGGAAGAAGATAGTTTTGAGAGGCATGTCCAATGGAGGTCCTCGAGTAGTGTCATTCAAAAGAATGGCAAGGCTGATCCGTCACGATCAAGCTGAGTGGGTTGCCGATGTGCCACGTATGTTGAGTAGTAAAGAATGCTTAAGAGGAATTGAGGATGTGGTCTTCACTTTGGAAAAGGGACCAAAATATGGTGATTGCACTCTTGTCAATCCATTCCTTGGGTTGAGGGATGCTAGTCTGCTCTGGGAGTTGAATTTGAATTCATCTTATGTTTCATGCTTCAGTGTTCCTGAAGTTTTCATGGATAGGGTTCAAAGGTTCATCAGAGGGAATACCAATTTTACAAGTATGCACTTGATTTTGATTAGCACTCAGAGATGTGCTATGTTTCCTTGCCGGAGTGTTGGAGATTATTTTCAGTTGGGTATTCAAGCTTGGGATTCTCAACATGGGTTGATGGAGCATACAGTTGGTGGAAAGAAGACATTATGGAGGAACAAGAATCAAATTTTTAGACTTTTTGGTGTCGTCTTTTTCGTTAGCAGCTTCTTGATGGTTCCATTTGTTCATCAACAAATGGATTGGAGAGAGATTTTGAGCATGGGCTGGAGAAATGAGCAATTGGTTGCTCTTGAATGTGTTTCCCGGCTAAGACCAGGACAGATTTTGAGACTCGAGCTTGCTGGTTTGAGGCAGACCAGCCATCCTACATGTTGCGTTTCTTGCATTCAGGAGAGTTGGTTCATCACTCCTGATCAAAGGGGTGGTAGCTTTCTCATGGAGATGGATCTAGAGTGTTTTCCAGCCACCTTGGAGGTGTCACCTTGCAGCTCGATGGTCATCTCACATGCTTACGTTTGGGATCTTGAGTGGTGTTGTTGTTTTCATTTGGGTAGGACTCAAGAATCAGATTGCATTACGCTGATCCTAGCCTTGATCGACAGCGATTATTTGTTCCTTCACACTTTTCCTACTCTCCAAATTCATCTTATGATGGTTGATGGTGTAAACTTTGACAGTTTACTCTCAGTATTGATTCATGACAGCAGTAGCTCACATGCTTTGGTTCACCATTCGGAGACTCATGGGGTTGGAACTATGATTGTTTTCTGTAGTCTTCGTGGTTGTGCCAGTATAACTCAGATGAGGCATGGTAGCTTTATGTGGAGACATGAGTATGAGTTTGTGGAGCTCTTGCAAAGGAATGCTTCCTTCCTTGTAAGAAGATTTGTAGGGGTCACACTTGCAGTCATGGTCCCGTTTGTTACCATGTGGAGGTATGGGGAGGAGTTCGATTTTGATTTGAATAGTCTATCTCTCCTATTGCTTAGAATGGTGATTGATAGTAGTATGGTTGATACTGTTAATTCGGGGGATCGTGGACATGAGATGTTGCATGATTTTGATTTCCTTCCTTTAAGACCTTTCAGTTTGAGAATCATAGATGGTAACACTTTGGAGTTACAAGGGGAGTCAGTGCAGCATTGGCATGATATTTTCATTGATGTGATCAGAGTGGCGCAGCGGAAGCATGGTGGGTTTTTCCCAGACGATTTAAACCAGTGGATCATATCACTTGTTATGCATGGGATTGCCTCAAACTATTGGTTGTGGTGGTATTATTGAGGACAAGCAATTTTGGGAAGGGCTGGATTGTAATGTCCCCTTCAAACCTCATTGTTCTTAGACTGCTGGTCTTTTTTCCGAAACCAAGGCTACCGAAGATAAATTAGGGTTTCCTATTTTGAGGAGGTCGCGAAACCGAGATGGTGGATTCAATGGCGATTCCTTCTGGTTTTCAGAGGGGCTTCGCAGTTGGCATGTTCATCCTCTATGATTCAGAAAGACTTTTGGAATTTACTATTTTTAGTAAATTCTATTTTTGGCAGTAATCAGGATGGTATCAGGCAGTTGACTTTCCCCTTCAGTTGATTCAAGTGGCGTATTCAGTTTTGGGCTTCAGAATGCAGTTCTGGGAAGTCGAGCTCATTTCACTTAAAAATAACATTATAATTAAAATGTTATTTTATCACCTTGGCCTAGTCGAATGACTTAATGTCGTTTTAAAAAGTGGACTCAAAGGGTGGCGCCTTCATTAAGGTTATAATTAATATTTGGTGAATTTTCCAAAGTCAAAGGAAATTAATGTGGGCGCATTTATCAAGGTGATGTTTTAATTAAAATATGATTATTGAGCTAAAGGTGAAAAGGACGCCTTATTGAAGGAAAAGTTAGGGTTTGAGCTTGAGTTGGATTTCAGGGTTTCGTGAAGTCAAACGGAACTTATAAAAAGGAGTCTTGTGCATCATTTCTTCATCTTTGGAAAATATACTGTTATGCTGCCGGATTGGCTCTGGGACTGCTTCGAGGAATGAAGGCCTCCTAGCTTGGGCATCGCTTCGTGTTTGAAAGACAACATCTAGTGGTGATTCTGTATCTGTGAGTTGCATTTAGCTCGTGTATTGTATTTAGTTATTTGCATTGTCAAATCGGTTTTGGGCATTTTAGTGTTGCAGCATTTTAGCTTCATTTAATACAGCAGATTGCATGTTTTTACTCATATCTCAAAAAACACAAAAATGCTAGTTCTGGGTATTGCATCAATCTTTAAGTTTGTAAGGAGCGTTCATTTTCTCCAATTTATAGATCTTAATGTTGTGTATTGAAATTTTAATGCCAAGTTGAATTCTTCAGCTGGGCCGTACCATTTCCTTTTCTTGGGATTTGTGTCTTTAAAAGATTCAAGGTTTGGGTGAAGTTCTGTGGTCCAAGTTTGGTCGCCTCCTCCCTAAGGGTGTTATGCATTTGTTTTCAAGTCAATAGAGTTAGTAACAAGAGAGATAAGTGCATTTTAGGGAGTTTAAAGGGTGCTGGGTTGATACATTAAGCTACAGGTCTGTTAAATCAGATTAAAGAAATCTGCATTTTCTTTGGGGATTGGTGTTAGGGAATCCTTAAGGCTTGTGGAAGACATCTTCGTTGTTGCATCTCTATTTACTTCTCTGGTTGTATCGAAAGCAAGGTGTTGTTTAACATATTGCAAGCTGCTGGTTATATGATAAAAGTGCAGATCTGATTATGACAGTCCGAGAAATCTGCATCTTCTGATTTGGGTTTGGCATTGTGGTTAACTTAAAAGCTTGAAGCAGATTTATTGTTGAATGCACCAATTGAAAGGAATCTGATATCTTGACATTGCAGGCAATAATTATATATTGTAAACTGGCAGTAGTACTTACCAGTATTCTTTAATATTGCATTGTCATTATTTGTAATACTCGTCCTTGCTTCAGTACTAGTTTGAAATAGTTATAACTCCGCCCTATGGTAGCTACTTCCCATTCTGGGTGAGCAAGCACATTCTGGGTGTTGAGTAGTTTCAAAATTTTCAGCATTTCATTTCAAGCTTTGCTTTCGTGAATCAATTCATTACATATGGTCGCCTCAATTCAAGATTGGATTGGTAGCACACATACTTGACGTTGAGTTCTTTTTCGATTTTGAATAGAAGACCCTCTCACCAATGCTCTCATCATCGGGCGCCCATAATCGTTTACAGAGTTACAAAGATAAGCAATTTGTTTTAGATCCTCCACTAATGTCGCCATCATCGGCATTCTAGTTAGAGCTGCTTTCTGCACGCTTTGGTTTTCTCCTCTAACCTTTAACGCAATCGGGCTTTGTAATTTGTAAATTGAAACTAAGAAATTTTGCCTCGAATATTTCGTATCGTGCTTGCTACCCAGAATGGGAAGTAGCTACCATAGGGTGGAGGTAAATCTATTACAATAATTATTGAAGAAGAATGAGAATTACAACAGCAATAAAGCAATACTCAAAGAACAACTGGTTAGTACTACTGCCAGTTTACAACATATTATTGCCTGCAAATCAGAATATAAGATGCTCTTTCAATGGTGCATACAATAAGAATCCTTCTGCAAGGTTATAAAGAAATCTTGACACCAACCAAGATAGGAAGATGCAGATTACACAAACTGTCATATCAGATCTGCACTTTTTGTTACATAACCAGCAGCTTACAAATTCAAAGAATTGTTCGTAACTCCTTCAAATATGACCCGAATGAGGTGAAGTAAAATGCAATGCACTCTAATGCTTAAGGCGACCAAACTCAAACATTCACACAGACCCAAATGCCCTAATTTAATCTGCACGGAAAACAAGACAGTACACAATGGTACGGCCCAGCTGAAAGGTTCGACCTTGCTTTAAAAATTCAATACACAACCAAAAAATCTGAAACTTAGATAATATGTTTGCCCTTCATAGACAAAGAGAATGAGACGATACCCAGAAGAGATATTTTTGTATTTTTTAAGTTGTGAGCAAAAACATAAATCTGCTGTATTAAATGATGCAAAATGCTGAAACCCACTAATATGCAAAACATATCTAATAATGCACAAGCTGAAACAATGCTCAAAACTAAATGCAAACTCACAAATCTATCTTAAATCACCACTAGTCGTTGTCTTTCAAGCGAGAAGCAATGCCGAGCTAGGAGGCCTTCATTCGGCAGCCCCAGAGCCAATCCGGCAGCATAACAGTATAGTCGTCCAAAAAATGAAGAAATGATGCACTAAGACTCCTCTTTATAATTTCTTTCGTTGACTTCGCAAAACCCTAAAATCTGTTTTTAGGTCAAAACCCACTCTCCTCAATGATGGGCGTACTTTTGCCTTCAAGCTTTTGATTTGATATTTTTGAATAAATATCATACTTTATTTAATGCGCCCAACATTAGCTTGCTCAGACTTTAGAAATTATTAAAATATTCATTAATGAGGCGCCACCCTCAAATGACCACCTTTTTAAAACAACCTTAAGTCATTAACTCTAAGCCAAGGGTCAACGTTAAAATATAATAATTAAAACGTGACTTTTTAATTTAAATGACTTAAACTTATTTCTCCGAAAGTGCCCTGAAGCCAATACTGATGAAGTCAACTGATCAATCTGAAGCCGGAAGTCAACCAACCTGAGCTCATCTGGAAAGCTGCCAAAAATAGAATTTACTAAAAATAGTAAATTCCAAAAAGTGCTCTGAATGCCGAGATGATCATACCACTGCGAAGCCCTCTGAAAACCCAGAAGGAATCTGCCATTGAATCCACCATCTCTGAGCAATGACCTCAAAATTAGGAAACCCTAATTTAACCTTCCGACTAGCCTTCGGGTTCCCAACGAAAAGGCCAACGGTCACTGGAACAATCAGGTTTGAGAAGGGGACATTACAATCCGCCCTTCCCAAAATTGCTTGTCCTCAAGCAATACCACCATAACTCCAGTAATTTGAAGACTAATCCATACGCAACAAGTATGATCAAGTATGATCCCTGGTTCCCAAATGCGTCTCAGGAAAAACCCACCATGCTTCCGCTGCGCCACTCTGATCACATCAATGAAAATATCATGCCAATGCTGCACTGACTCCCCTTGTAACTCCAAAGTGTTACCATCTATGATTCTCAAACTGAAAGATCTTAAAGGAAGGAAATCAAAATCATGCCACATCTCATGACCACGATCCCCCGAATTAATAGTATCAACCATACTACTGTCAATCACCATTCTAAGCAATAGGAAAGATAGACTATTCAAAACAAAATCGAACTCCTTCCCATACCTCCACATGGTAACAAACGGGACCATGATTGCAAGTGTGACCCCTACAAATCTTCTTACAAGGAAGGAAGCATTCCTTTGCAAGAGCTCATCAAACTCATACTCATGTCTTTGCATAAAGCTACCATGCCTCATCTGCATTATACTGGCACAACCATGAAGACTACAGGAAACAATCATAGTTCCAACACCATGAGTCTCCGAATGGTGAACCAAAGCATGTGAGCTACTGCTGTCATGAATCAATACTGAGAGTAAACTGTCAAAGTTTACACCATCAACCATCATAAGATGAATTTGGAGAGTAGGAAAAGTGTGAAGGAACAAATAATCGCTGTCGATCAAGGCTAGGATCAGCGTAATGCAATCTGATTCTTGAGTCCTACCCAAAGGAAAACAACAACACCACTCAAGATCCCAAACGTGAGCATGTGAGATGACCATCGAGCTGCAAGGTGACACCTCCAAGGTGGCTGGAAAACACTCTAGATCCATCTCCATGAGAAAACTACCACCCCTTTGATCAGGAGTGATGAACCAACTCTCCTGAATGCAAGAAACGCAACATGTAGGGTGGCTGGTCTGCCTCAAACCAGCAAGCTCGAGTCTCAAAATCTGTCCTGGTCTTAGCCGGGAAACACATTCAAGAGCAACCAATTGCTCATTTCTCCAGCCCATGCTCAAAATCTCTCTCCAATCCATTTGTTGATGAACAAATGGAACCACCAAGAAGCTGCTAATGAAAAAGACGACACCAAAAAGTCTGAAAATTTGATTCTTGTTCCTCCATAATTTCTTCTTTCCACCAACTGTATGCTCCATCAACCTATGTTGAGAATTCCAAGCTTGAATTCCCAACTGAAAATAATCTCCAACACTCCGGCAAGGAAACATAGCACACCTCTGAGTGCTAATCAAAATCAAGTGCATACTTGTAAAATTGGCATTCCCTCTGATGAACCTTTGAAACCTATCCATGAAAACTTCAGGAACACTGAAGCATGAATCATAAGATGACTTCAAATTCAACTCCCAGAGCAGACTAGCATCCCTCAACCCAAGGAATGGGTTGACAAGAGTGCAATCACCACATTTTGGTCCCTTTTCCAAAGTGAAGACTGCATCCTCAATTCCCCTTAAGCATTCTTTACTACTCAACATACGTGGTACATCGGCAACCCACTCAGCTTGATCGTGACGGATCAGCCTTGCCATTCTTTTGAATGACACTACTCGAGGATCTCCATTGGACATGCCTCTCAAAACTATCTTCTTCCCATCCGATTGGAACTTCAACTCCATAGTCTGCAGATTCAAAGAGATCTCTCCAAGAGATCGCAGCCATTGAATGCCTAGAACGGCATCAATATCCCCAATGTGAACTACATAGAAGTCATCCTTGACTTCGTAGTTGCCCAAATGCATGGTCATGTTAGATATTTTCTTGGTGCAAGAAATTCGGAACCCATCGGCAACCATGACCTTGAATCCTTCGAACTCCTCTGTTTGCAGCCCCTTCTTGGCTACCACAACTTCATCAATGAAGTTATGAGTTGCTCCAGTATCGATCAAAGCAACGATTCGCTGCCCTTTGATCATCCCACGCACCTTGAATGATTCGTTTCTTTGAAGACTAGAAAGTTGAGCTAAAACTCCACCACTTTCCTTCTTATCTCCGGACTCTTCTGGAGCTCTATCTTCCTCACTTCCTTCAAAATCAGATTGCTGGTCGGAAAAATCAGAACTACTTTCTCCCGCAGAATAGTACTCAATCTGATTGAACCTAACCCCTTTTGGACAAACATGGTCTTGAGACCATTTTTCCTGACACCGGAAACACAACCCTTTTCTTCTGAGTTCATTCAGGGTTTCTTGATCCAACCTGGTGACATGGGGATTGCGATTCTTGAACTCCTTGTTCTGAGGTCTCAAATGATTTTTATGCTGAGGCCTTTTTTCTTTATCCCTTTTCTGAAAAGGGGAGTTTGACTGAAATTTTGCCTTAGGAGCAGCCCACTCCATGTTTCTTGCCTTTTTCATGGCCTCTTGCAGTGTTGGTGGATCAAAGGCTTTAATCCAACCTTTGAGTGGTTCTGTCAAACCCTCACTGAAAAGAATCACCAACCTTCGCTCCGTGATTCCAGTCACCATGACTGAAAGTCTCTGAAACTCCGCAATGTAGGCATCCACTGTGCCATACTGTCTCAATTGAGCAAGCTCTCTGAAATGGATCTCAGGATCTTTTTTCTCAAACCTTTCGATGAGCCTAGTGGTGAACTCATCATATGTTGTGATAGACCGATGGCCTAGAGTGACGAGGCCATGGTACCACCACTCGTGCGCCACCCCATCAAGGTGTAGCGTAGCGAACTTAATCGCTTCATCTTCCGCCATTGGTCTGAGAGCTAGATAATTATCCAGCTTTTGAATCCAAGCTCGGGCTGAACTTGTATCACTCCCATCAAAATGAGGAAGTATAACTTTGTTGACAGCTTGGTACAAGTCTCCTTGATTTGATGGTCTTCTTTGATCAAAGTTCCTTCCTTGCCCTTTGTTCTTCCTCTTATGATCCATGAAATCATTGAAGGACATGTCCATCCTGATGTCGATAGGTAGAGAGTCATACTCAGTACGGCCAACCCTCAACTGCTCCACCCATGAAGCATTCTCTTCAGGTTCGGGCTGATTGACTACAGGAACTAAAAAAGTGGGCTTGAATGGTCTGGAAGAGATGTAAGTGTTGTTTGACACTGTCCGGGCTGCATGCTCATCATGCTGGTTGGAAGCACTATGCTCCCCTCTGTGGCCTGAGTTGTTCTGTGGAACATTATTCTGCCCCATTCTCCCCATCATGAAAGATACCATGTCCATCAAGGCATCCATCTTTTTTCCAAACTCCTTCCCGGGACTCGTAGATCTCTCTCTTCCTTTTCCACTGTCATCTCTGTTGCCAGAACTTCTTTCACCGCCACCAAGAATCCTTTCATTTCTTTCATTATCCCCCATTTCTGTTTCTTGTGAAGGCTCCCAATTGGCCCTCAAAATCCCTGAAGCTGTTTGACCTTCTGGAGGTTGATAAAACTGTGTCTGAACTGTATCCCTCTTGTATACTCTTGCCAAATACCTCTGTTCTCTGTCACTCATAGAAGGCTGATTTCACAGGACAGGATGGCAGGATGCATGGCTCTGATACCACTGAAATATACCGAGCCAAATTTTTTCATTTTTTCAATTATCAGATTACAACATTACAACCAAGTACCCGTTAAGGTTAGAAGCTAAACCCAAACGTACTGAAACAACTCTAACCAATATGGCGCCGATGATGGTGAGCATTGGTCAGAGGATCTAAATCAAACTGCTTATGCTGTAACTCTAACCAGTATGGCGCCGATGATGGCGAGCATTGGTCAGAGGGTCTTCTACTCTAAATGCTGGAAAGGGAACTCGACGTCAAGTATGTGCTACCCAATCTAATGCGGAGTGAGGGGCGACCATATGACGGAGTGAATTACAAACAATGCTTAAAGAGAAATGCTGAAAGATGAAACTACTCAACACCCAGAATGTGCTTGCTACCCAGAATGGGAAGTAGCTACCATAGGGTGGAGGTAAATCTATTACAATAATTATTGAAGAAGAATGAGAATTACAACAGCAATAAAGCAATACTCAAAGAACAACTGGTTAGTACTACTGCCAGTTTACAACATATTATTGCCTGCAAATCAGAATATAAGATGCTCTTTCAATGGTGCATACAATAAGAATCCTTCTGCAAGGTTATAAAGAAATCTTGACACCAACCAAGATAGGAAGATGCAGATTACACAAACTGTCATATCAGATCTGCACTTTTTGTTACATAACCAGCAGCTTACAAATTCAAAGAATTGTTCGTAACTCCTTCAATTATGACCCGAATGAGGTGAAGTAAAATGCAATGCACTCTAATGCTTAAGGCGACCAAACTCAAACATTCACACAGACCCCAAATGCCCTAATTTAATTTGCACGGAAAACAAGACAGTACACAATGGTACGGCCCAGCTGAAAGGTTCGACCTTGCTTTAAAAATCCAATACACAACCAAAAAATCTGAAACTTAGAGAATATGTTCGCCCTTCACAGACAAAGAGAATGAGACGATACCCAGAAGGAATATTTTTGTACTTTTCAAGTTGTGAGCAAAAACATAAATCTGCTGTATTAAATGATGCAAAATGTTGAAACCCACTAATATGCAAAACAGATCTAATAATGCACAAGCTGAAACAAAGCTCAAAACTAAATGCAAACTCACAAATCTATCTTAAATCACCACTAGTCGCTGTCTTTCAAGCGAGAAGCAATGCCCAAGCTAGGAGGCCTTCATTCCTCGAAGCGAACCCAGAGCCAATTCGGCAGCATAACAATACTGTAGTCCAAAGATGGTGAAATGATGCACTAAGACTCCTCTTTATAATTTCTTCCGTTGACTTCGCAAAACCCTAAAATCTGTTTTTAGGTCAAAACCCACTCTCCTCAATCATGGGCGTACTTTTGCCTTCAAGCTTTTGATTTGATATTTTTGAATAAATATCATACTTTATTTCATGCGCCCAACATTAGCTTGCTCAGACTTTAGAAATTATTAAAATATTCATTAATGAGGCGCCACTCTCAAATGACCACCTTTTTAAAACAACCTTAAGTCATTAACTCTAAGCCAAGGGTCAACGTTAAAATATAATAATTAAAACGTGACCTTTTAATTTAAATGACTTAACTTATTTCTCCGAAAGTGCCCTGAAGCCAATACTGATGAAGTCAACTGATCAATCTGAAGCCGGAAGTCCACCAACCTGAGCTCATCTGGAAAGCTGCCAAAAATAGAATTTACTAAAAATAGTAAATTCCAAAAAGTGCTCTGAATGCCGAGATGATCATACCACTGCGAAGCCCTCTGAAAACCCAGAAGGAATCTGCCATTGAATCCACCATCTCCGAGCAATGACCTCCTCAAAATTAGGAAACCCTAATTTAACCTTCCGACTGGCCTTCGGGTTCCCAACGAAAAGGCCAACGGTCACTGGAACAATCATGTTTGAGAAGGGGACATTACGAGGGCGGGTTAAGGATTTCTGTTTGTTTCCTCCCTTTGATATTATAATGAAATGCATTAAAGTCTTAACTAAACCAAGCCAAATAGACTTCAATTGTTATGAGGATGCAATGCAAGTACTTTCAGACCTTTCCTTGCAAAACTTATGACTGAAACTTAGTCAATTATGCATCACCAACACTCGAGGAATTCTGACAAACACTTAGCATGCACTAACTAAGCCTTAAGATAATGCAAAAGACCGTATGGTTTTACCAGCAATATAATGACAGAGAAATACATGCAAATGTGTAGTTACAGCCATGATACATTTTGTCAAACAATTTGGGAGCAACCTCCAAAATCCATAAATTGTTTACAATGAAGCTCCAATGATTACAACTTGCCAAAGATGTACAATACTATTCATTCCCATAACTCCGATGCATATTCAGATGTGTTTACAATCTGCTGGGGCAGCAATGTCTATAAGCAAACTATAACAGACTTCTCTACCAATGCAAAATACAAGTTGCTTGACAGCGATTTCCTCTAAGAGAGTAATTTGCAGATTACAAGATGCTATCCAATACAATTACTAATATGACAGTGTCTATTCTTGAACTGAATGCGAATATATGCAAACAACATACAAATTTCAAATATCAAATGAAACCTGGGAATATCACCATGTTTGATGAAGATGCAGCCACATGTACTAATCGATAACTCCTTAAATATTGTCCTCCTTAATCCCTATTGGCAGTGATTCTACTCCTAGCTACTGGGCGTCACTTCTCATCACAAGATTGTATTTTTTATTGGCTTCAAACGTTTTTCTGTGTTGTTCGATTAGCTCCTTAGCAATGACATGGTCTCCTTTATACTTTGTCTTTTCTTCAGCTTATTCCACTTTGTCTTATCTGGTGACGCTGACTCAATGAGAAACTTCTAACAGCTTGATTTAGTCTTCCATGTCCTTTCCCAAGTTTGCCTTTCCTAACAAATGCGTTTATGCTTGTATTTACGCAATACTTCCAAAGTCAATCATCGATCCAATGACTTGTCTTATTATTGCCTTGTGAGCAACTTGATTGTCTTTTCCTGAAACTTCTAATCGATTATTTCCAAATCAATTATTTCCTCTTTATAATCTTTGTCTGATTTGACAGCTCAATTTGTCTCTTCTGAATACTCTTGGAAATAATAATAATCGATTTCACGAACTGAATGATGAAGCTTCCTGCAATAAAATAGAATTTCTTGTGCCTTCCCAAATTTGGTCGGAGACCATTAAATTTGAGAATAATATCGAACCAGCAATGGATCACAACAATACATCAGCTACTGTGCCAAATGAGATGTTCTTTGCAACAATAATCCAGCTGCTGCAAATCTCCAAACAATGGCTGCAACAATAAACCTGTTGCTACAACCCAGGAATGCAATAATAACCCTAGATGGATTTCTCAACTATTGCACTTGTCGAATTTTTCTAGTGAAGCATAGGTAGAAACCCTAGATGGATTTCTCAACTATCCCAGCTGGGGTTGATCTTCCACAACTGAACCTCACTCTGTAGAGTCTTGAAACCTTCGAGCGAGCTAAGCATTTAGCTTCAGCTTCTTACCACGCAGGTAATGAGTAATGAATTCCAAATCAAGTGTGTCCAAATGCTTAACCAACAACTTCTTAAATAGATTTCTGAATGCCTTTTCAAGAAGCTTCTAGAAGAATATTATTTTATTCCTCAAGTGACTTTTATTATTTTATTATTTTATTTTTAAGTCACTTTATTATTAAATTAATTAAATAATAAGTCATCCCTTTTGATATTATATTTTATTGGAATAACTTAATAAATAATTAATTTAATATACCTCCAATTTGGGGACATGACAGTGCAACTTTCAACTTATTGCCAGTGAAGGGGAGGATGTTGTCAAAAATGTAGAAGCTGAGAAGAATGCTTACTAGAATGGGCCCCTTAAGTCAATTGAAGTCAACATTGGTGTTGTTGAAGTGCTAACAATTGCTATAGTTGGGATTATAGATGCTCTTGTGTAGGTAATTTGTCTCTTGCATGAATATGCAAATTTATTTCCATGTGGGTACCATGAGATGAAGGGCCTACATCCATCCTTGGGAAAAATGTGGATTTCACTCAAGATACTATTAGTGCCATATTGAAGAAGAAGATAAAGGGAAGACAACTTTTGCTATAGAGTGGGACAACTTGACTACAATGTTATGTAGTTTGGTCTCAAGAATATGCTTGCAGCATTTCCACACATTGTGGTAAACACTTTTAAAAAGTTTATCCATGAATATTTAGAGGTGTTTACTTTCTATCTAGATATGCAATCACTTAAGCATAATAAACTGGTTTTTATTTTCATGATTCATTCATATGAGAATAGTAGAGTATTTTAAAAGATATACAATGGTTTCTTTTGTTCATTCAATGCTCTTATAAAAAATTGGGGAAGGGAATAATTTTCCAACACTATCTCTTTTCCCAACTACAAAAGAACTATATAAGCTTGTTGATAGTTGTTGAGGAATTCCAGCCATCGACAACTACTCAAAACTAACTCAATCAATTGATGAGGCATAAGCATTCTCACCAACTAACTAAAAGTACAACACAACTAATATATAAATTATAACTAATATGTATTTTATTCTATCTACATCAATCCCCCAAAAGAAAAGTCATCTTCCAGATGACAAAAAGTAGACTAAACAATCATGATTGAGGGGCCAAGTTAGGAGATGTCTTTGGTAATGTAGACATTGAAGAGGCAAGAGTTGAGTGTTGAGAAGCAATTGTGCACAATTTGTAGACTTCCTTTGTTCTTTGCTTCAAATGGTGAGATGCCAAGAGTTCCCTCTCCCAAGAAGTTTTAACCATCTATATTGCCTCCATGAGTTGAGCTTTTGGCTTATCATTGGCAAGTTGCAATTCAACAATTTCCTTGTCCTTATCAACAATTTCCTTGTCTTTGTTAGCCACCTTAGCCTTTTCCAATTATGTGAGCTAGGTCTGCTATGCAAGTTGTGCTTGAAATTGAAGACTTTGGTCATCCAATTTTTCTCTTAATTTCTTGAAAATATGTTTGGATTCATCAATTTGTACCCCAATTGAGCATTGTGTTGCCATTTTAGTTTGTAGTATGAGGTACATAGTAAAATCTATACTCAATAGAATATAATGCATTCAAAACTTGTCATCGAAACCACCAAAAGAAGGGGGCATTTGAATGGGAATCCTCTAATGCTTCATTTTAGGTGTCTTTGTGGTAGGCCATCGATGGGAAAAATATTCTAATGAACTCTTCATGGCACTTACCCTCAACAAAGTGTTGAATCCGTTGAGCCTCTTATAGAACCAAAGGAGGGAGAGTGTTGTCCTACTTTGGTGCAATATTAGGAACCTCACACATGATGTGTGCCATTCGTTCTAAGTCTTGAATAAATTGCTAAATGGTACCAAGGGGATCGTTGGAATCTAGTTTGTAAATCTGAATGGTGATGTCATCGTCGTTACTATAGACGGGGCTAAGTGACTCATCGTGCAATTGTTGAACGATTTCTTTATACAATTGTTGAGGACTTTCCTCTTACTAAAGAATAGGGAGTGGCTGAGTATTTTGTTCTAATTGTTGCTTTGTTTTCTATGTAGGGGTCAAGAGAGGATACTCTATGACATCAATGGGAGGGATCACTGGAATCAAGTTTGTAAATCTGAATGGTGATGTCATCGTCGTCACTATAGACGAGGCTAAGTGACTCATCATGCAATTGTTGAACAATTTCTTCATACAATTGTTGAGGACTTCCCTCTTACTAAAGAATAGGGAGTGGCTTGAGTATTTTGTTCTAATTGTTGCTTGGTTTTCTATGTAGGGGTCAAGAGAGGATACTCTATGACATTAATGGGACCCCCCAATAAAGTCAACCACTTGTATACATGTTGTGAGTCTTCCTTGGATAATTCTACATGTGGTGTCTGGAGGAGGTTTTACAACTGTGGTGCTAGGAGATGCTATTTCTACAATTTCAACTTCCACATCCCCTTCACTATCACCTTCCTTTATGGGTTTTTCTTCTTTAGAAGATGATTCAACCTATGTATTTTTTATTTTTTCTTGTAATGGTCTTGGTTTCCTCTCCTTTCCCTGCCATGACTTGTAAACCCAAAGACTTCCATTTAAAGATAGAGGGCCGAGAAGGCTCATGTTTGGTATTTGACTAAAATTTACCAGCTACCATTTATGGCATCTACGTACAAAATTGCATCTAGAAACAATGCAATTGCATGTTTTGTCATGTAGAAAGCTTTACGCTTCAAAGATAAGAACTCTTTTATTCTTACTGATAGTAGTTCCATCTAGTTAGAAATTTATCCCTTGCTTAGCTCAACCATTTATGTAGTCATTCAAACAACAATTTATGAAGTTTGTGTAGCTCCCATTAACTAGCGTTTAACAAGATCTAGAATGCATGTCCACTCTGTGATGAGCCTTGCTGGCTCTAACCAAACC
>VDFB02156477.1:0-30270 GCA_007258455.2 Sequoia sempervirens | reverse complement strand
TAAATTTCTCATTGACTCTACACCATTAGGACAACATATTTAGTCAATCCCAACTCAAAAACATGCCCCTCATTAAGGCAAATCTTCTGCTGCTATACCCTAGCCTCCATCTTCAAGCACTTTTCACAGTCAAATCTTGGTGTACACCATAGTATTCATCTCTCCTGCACATTATATTGTTAGTCCAGTATGGTACATGTTAAATATGATCCATTTCACAAGATAAAATCATAAACTCCCATGAAATGGATCATTTATCCATGAAAAACCCTCAAACTAGTGTAATTTTTGTGTTCTTTTTTAGGACAGCCAATATAAAATGCAAAGAAATTAATTATTACTACTTTTAGAGCCTTCAATGGTGTTAAAATATGTAAACAAAAACTCCTAAAGAATTCTACTAGACATAACTTCAATACAAATCAAGTATTCATCAAAAGAACACCATAAAATGCAAGAAAACTGTGTTTTTCACTATTTCCATAAAACAGTCTGTACAGTACTTGCTCCAAACACCCAACCTCTGTACAAATGAATATTTTGGGGTTATAGAACCATTCCCCAACTGATCCAACCAATTTTAATTGGTTAGGTTGCATAAAAATGATTAAAACTCCTAAACACTAGTTACCCGCCCAAAGTGGATTTTCAAAAATTTGAATTTCCAAACTTACATTTTATTATTTCCCACTAACTAGAAACATTAAAAACCATTACATTATTATTTTTCAACCTTATTTGACACCATTAAAGCATTATAAACCTACCTAATCTCCTAGAACATGATTTTTCCCTTTATATTGCAATTTGGTCATAGGATCCTTATTAGGACCCTTAGGACTTTTGACCTCTTTAATGTGTTCACCCATTCCAAAGGCCATTATAGGCTCCAAGATATCATAATTGATGCTTTGCGGTGATTGATAGGTCTTCAAGACCCCTGCATTCTCCTGTCTCCTGAAGAGTTCCTTGAAGAGCTTGGGTGCTCCTGCAACATTCTCCCCAAGAAAGAAAGAGTTCTTGCCCCAAGAAGCATCCAACTTGTTGCTGCCATAATACTCCTTGTTCCTGTATGTTTTCATCTTCACATGACAGGGCATGTAATCTCCCAAAGTCACTACCTTCCTCTTCTTCCAATCTGCACTCATGTCATTCATCATGTTAGTGTCAAAAATCTGTTTTGTTTGTCCTTTTTGCTGCTTGATAACAGCCTATCCTTGTACCCTGTTTCTGCCTTTATTCCACTCATTTCCTTGTGAAAGAACACCACTCCTATTACCCTCAACAATAGGGCATTCAATACTCCCAATCTTAATACTGTCTAAGTCCCAAATATTCTGATTTTTAGGACTGTACTCTTCATATATCTGCTGCAACTCATCATTCCTCTTCCAACCAGTATCTTCCCCTGTCTTACCTATCTTACCCTGCTTATTCACCTGCAAATGTTTCTCAAAACAGATCATAAAACTTTCATTTGACTGCTCCAAAGGCAAAGGCACTAATTTATATCTAACATCTCCTTTATGCACCAAATATGTATTATGGAATCCATCATGCAATGTCCTTCTAGCATACTGCCATGGTCTTCCCAAGATGATATGACCACAAGTCATTGGAATGACATCACAAAGCAGCCTATCATGATATGATCCAATTGAGAAATCTACATAAGCCCTCTTACAAATCTCTACATGTCCTTGAGTTACCCAAGTGGCCTTGTAGGGAGTAGGATGATCAAATGTTTCAATCCCCAACTTGGTTATCATATCAAGTGAAACTAAATTGCTATGTGACCCTGAATCTATGAGCAATCTATAGATCTTACCATGACTCAAACAATTAGTCTTAAAGATAGTTACCTTTGGCTCTTGATGAAGTCTTTCTCCTTGCTTGACCATAAGAAACTCACCATTAGTCACAGGGTCTACCATGAATGTTTTTGGTTCCTCCTTCTTGTCTTCTTCTTCTTGTTCTAAGTTAGCTCTCCCATTCCCCGCCTCTATCAGTGTTCCCATTTAGGACACTTGAAGGAAGGATGCCCTGGTTCATTGCAATTGAAACACCTCTACCTGTGAATGGTCCTCTACCTTGTCCAAATCAGCCTCCTCCTCTAGGAGTGTATCCACCTCTTGGATCAGAAAACACCTCTTTACCTTTGTCATTGCTGCTCTTTTCATTGTTGAGTTTCGCTTATTCTCTATTACCTCTACCTCTACTTGAAATACCTCTTCCACCATTGCTTGATCTTTCTTTGCTTCCTCTTCTCACATTTCTTCAGCCTCCTAATGGCCAACCTGAAACATTCTCCTAATGTCCTTTGGCAATTGCAAACCAATCTCATCTGTGATTATAATTCCCTGCTTCTATTGATATACTCCGCTTATTTTCTCTCATCCTCTTCTCATAACTCTAATACTAAGCTTGTGAGTCCTGTACCCAAGTACCATCACATCCATGTCCTTTTTGCCTTAAATTCTCATTTCATCCTCTTTCACATGAATTGTGTAATCAGATGGTAGGAATTTCTCCTTGACCAAATCCTTTCATCCTAGCCCATGAAACTTTTTTTCCCAATCCTCTAGCCATCCTATCATTCTGAAACCAGTCCACCATGTCAATGGGTGTTGTACCTCTTAACTTGGTTTTGGCAAACTTAACCTTCCTCTCTTCATGCATCTCTTCAAACTCAAAGTAGTTTTCTAAGGAATCAAGCCATCCCAACACCTCTTCACTATCCATCTTCCCTTGATAGATAGGAAAGTCTATGTGGCTCTTTCCTCCATGACCTTGTACTGCCTTCAACAATCTTAGTAACCTCCTTTCCTCAGGTTCCTCTATCTCATCTGCTTGTTGTTCTTGATTTACCCTCACATGCTCTTCTTCTTCATCATTGTCTTCTTGGTCTTCTTGCTTTTCTCTCCTCCTAATCCTCTCAAGGTTATTTATCCTTGCTTACATGGTCTCTCTCTCCCTTCTCCATTTCCTTTCTTCTCTTGCTTTGGCCTGCTCTCTTGCTACTTCTTGTTCCCTTCTTTCTCTTCTCTCCCTTTCCAAGCTTTCCTTCAACTCTTCCAACTCTCTTGCCAATTGGTTTTTTGGTGCCATTGTTGTTTCTCCAATCCCTAAAGGACCTACTCACTGCTCTAAGACCACTCTGATGCAGAGGGTCAGGGACTTTGAAAGAAACACCAAGTTACAAGACTAACAATGATTAACTCTCAACCTTTCAACTAGGCACCAATATGGAGATAAGGCCTCAACTTTGCATTCATGACTTATTTTCCTTCATTATGGACCCAAACCCTAGGAACACTCTTAAGAGACCCAAACAAACTTGTTTTGAATGATTTCAAATCCCAACCCTTTGACTTAGACACAAAACCAAATTTTCACCTTAACTAGGCTACTAGCCCAACTAGGCCTCTAGCGAAGGATTTTTGACTTTGCACTCAAACTTTCCAAAGGAACCTCCAATATAATGACTATTTCAAGTGTAGTTTGTGATGACAAACAACATATCCAAACCTTGATATCACTTGCTTCAGACAAACCCTTCCAAAATATGTTGTCTCCTCAAAAACTAGGCCTAATTAGCCCTCTTTTCCAAAGCAACTCCTCTTTAAACTCAACCCTTGACCATGAAACTTTCAAAAGTCCCTTAAAATGACTCACAACCAGATTCCGTAAGTTTTAGGACCTCTATGACACCTCTACCCAACACAAAACCCTCCTTAACTTGTCTCAAAAACTAGGGCCTCTTGAAAACTAACCTTCCAATCACTTCCAAAACTTTCTCATTGGCTCTACACCATTAGGACAACATATTTAGTCTATCCCAACTCAAAAACATGCCCCCTCATTACATGATCTCGCTACTATACCCTAGGCTCCATCTTCAAGCACTTTTCATACCAAATTTGTGCATGTCTATAGTATTCATCTCTCCTGTACATTATATTGTTAGTCCAGTATGGTACATGTTAAATATGATCCATTTCACAAGATACAGTCATAAACTCCCATGAAATGGATCATTTATCCATGAAAAACCCTCAAACTAGTGTAAATTTTGTGTTTTTTTTTAGGACAGTCAATATAAAATGCAAGAAAATTAATTATTACTACTTTCAGAGCCTTCAATGGTGTTAAAATATGTAAACTAAAACTCCTAAAGCATCCTACTAGACATAACTTTGATACAAATCAAGTATTCATCAAAAGAACACAATAAAATGCAAGAAAACTGTGTTTTTCACTATTTCCAGAAAACAGTCCGTACAGTACTTGCTCCAAATGCCCAACCTCTGTACAAATGAATATTTTGGGGTTATATAACCATTCCCCAATTGATCCAACCAATTTGCATTGATTAGGTTACATAAAAATGATTAAAACTCCTAAACACTAGTTACCCGCCCAAAGTGGATTTTCAAAAATTTGAATTTCCAAACTTACATTTTATTATTTCCCACTAACTAGAAACATTAAAAACCATTACATTGTTATTGTTAAACCTTATTTGACACCATTAAAGCATTATAAACATACCTAATCTCCTAGAACATGATTGTTCCCTTTATATTGCAATTTGGTCCTAGGATCCTTATTAGGACCCTTAGGACTTTTGACCTCTCTAATGTGTTCACCCATTCCAAAGGCCATTATAGGCTCCAAGATATCATAATTGATGCTTTGAGGTGATTGATAGGTCTTCAATACCCCTGCATTCTCCTGTCTCCTGAAGAGATCCTTGAAGAGCTTGGGTGCTCCTGCACCATTCTCCCCAAGAAAGAAAGAGTTCTTGCCCCAAGAAGCATCCAACATGTTGCTTCCATAATACTCCTTGTTCCTGTATGTTTTCATCTTCACATGACAGGGCATGTAATCTCCCAAAGTCACTGTCTTCCTCTTCTTCCAATCTACACTCATGTCATTCATCATGTTAGTGTCAAAAATCTGTTTTGTTTGTCCTTTTTGCTGCTTGATAATAGCCTGTCCTTGTACCCTGTTTCTGCCTTTATTCCACTCATTTCCTTGTGAAAGAACACCACTCCTATTACCCTCAACAATAGGGCATTCAATACTCCCAATCTTAATACTGTCCAAGTCCCAAATATTCTGATTTTTAGGACTGTACTCTTCATATATCTGCTGCAACTCATCACTCTCTTCCAACCAGTATCTTCCCCTGTCTTACCTATCTTACCCTGCTTATTCACCTGCAATTTTTTCTCAAAACAGATCATAAAACTTTCATTTGACTGCTCCAAGGGCAAAGGCACTAATTTATATCTAACATCTCCTTTATGCACCAAATATGTATTATGGAATCCATCATGCAATGTCCTCCTAGCATACTGCCATGGTCTTCCCAAGATGATATGACCACAAGTCATTGGAATGAGATCACAAAGCAGCCTATCATGATATGATCCAATTGAGAAATCAACAAAAGCTCTCTTACCAATCTCTACATGTTGTCCTTGAGTTACCCAAGTGGCCTTGTAGGGAGTAGGATGATCAAATGTTTCAATCCCTAACTTGGTTATCATATCAAGTGAAACTAAATTGCTATGTGACCCTGAATCTATGAGCAATCTGCAGATCTTACCATGACTCAAACAATTAGTCTTAAAGATAGTTACCTTTGGCTCTTGATGAAGTCTTTTCTCGGTTGTTTCAACTATAAACCACCATCAACAGCATCCATGAATGCTTTTGGTTCCTCCCTTCTTGTCTTTCTTCTTGTACCCAAGTTAGCTCTCCTATCTCCTCGGGCCTCATCACTTGTTCCCATTTAGGAAAACTTGAAGGAAGGATTCCTGCTCATTGCAATTGAAACACCCAATTGCGGGAATGGTCCTCTGGCCTTGTCCAAATCTGCCTCCTCCTCTGTATGTATCCACCTCTTTGACTTCCAGAAAAATACTTTTGCCTTTAAGCCACTTTACCACATGGGCCTTGTCCTTGTTCTCCCTATTACCTACTCTCGCTTGAACTACCTCCTCTTCCACCATTGCTTGATTTTTCTTGCTTCCTCTTCACCTTTTCTTCTGCTCTAATGGCCAACTGAAAACATTCTCCTAATGTCCTTGGCAATTGTAAACCAATCTCATCTTGTAGATTATACCTCAAGCCATTGATATACTTGGCTATTTTCTCATCCTCTTCCTCATAACCTCCTCTAATACTAAGCTTGTGAAATTGCTCAGTATAGGACATCACATCCATGTCCTTTTACCTTAAATTTTTCCTCATCCTCTTCAGCTGCATGAATTCTGTGCACTGGGATGGGTAGTAATTGCTCCTGACTAAACTCTTTCATCCCAGCCCATCTAGAAACTTTCTCCAATCCCCTAGCCATCCTATCATTCTAAAAACTAGTCCACCATGTCAATGTTGTACCTCTTAACTTGGTTTTGCAAAACTTAACCTTCCTCTCTTCATCCATCTCTTCAAACTCAAAATAGTTCTCTAAGGAATCAAGCCATCCTAACACCTCCTCACTATCCATCTTCCCCTAATAGATAGGAAAGTCTATGTGACCCTTTCCTCCATGACCTTGTACTACCTTCAACAATCTTAGTGACCTCCTTTCCTCAGGGTCTTCTGTCTCATTTTCTTGTTGTTCCTGATTTACCCTCGCATGCTCTTCATCTTCATCATTGTCTTCTTGGTCTTCTTGGTCTTCTCTCCTCCTACTCCTCTCAAGGCTATTTATCCTTGCTTGCATGGTCTCTCTCTCCCTTCTCCATTTCCTTTCTTCTCTTGCTCTAGCCTACTCTCTTGCTGCTTCTTGTTCCCTTCTTTCTCTTCTCTCCCTTTCCAAGATTTCCTTCAACTCTTCCAACTCTCTTGCCAATTGATTTTTTGGTGCCATTGTTGTTTCTCCAATCCCTAAAGGACTCCATCACCTGCTCTTATCACACTACCTCTGATGCAGGGGTCAGGACTTTGAAAGAAACACCAAGTTACAAGACTAACAATGATTCACTAACCTTTCTTAACTAGGGCACCAACATGGAGATGCAAGGCCTCAACTTTGTATCTAATTTATTTTCCTTCCTTATGGACCCAAACTGGAAAAACTCTTTAAGAGTAATCAAAAATTTTAACATCAGCTCAAACTTTATTCATAATATTAAAACCAAATTTTCACCTTAACTAGGTTACTAGCCCAACTAGGCCTCCTGTAGTGATTTTTTGACTTTGCACTCAAAATTTCCAAAGGAATCCCAAATCTAATGACTGTTTCAAGTGTGGTTTGTGATGAAAAACAACATATCCAAACCTTGATATAACTTGCTTCAGACAAACCCTTCCAAAATCTGTTGTCTCCTAAAAAACTAGGCCTAATTAGCCCACTTTTTCAAAGCAACCCCGCTTTAAACTCAACCCCTGACCATGAGACTTTCAAAAATCCCTTAAAATGACTCAAAACCAAGGATTCCAAGTTTTAGACTCCTATGACACCTCTAACATGCTCAACACAAACCCTCCTTATCTTGCCTCAAAAAGTAGGGCTTCTTGAAAAATAACCTTCCAATCACTTCCAGAACTTTCTCATTGACTCTACACCATTAGGACAACATATTTAGTCAATCCCAACTCAAAAACATGCCCCTCATTATGGCAGATCTTCTGCTGCTATACCCTAGCCTCCATCTTCAAGCCTATCTTCTAAACATTATATTGTTAGTACAGTATGGTACATGTTAAATATGATCCATTTCACAAGATACAGTCATAAACTCCCATGAAATGGATCATTTATCCATGAAAAACCCTCAAACTAGTGTAAATTATGTGTTCTTTTTTAGGACAGTCAATATAAAATGCAAAGAAATTAATTATCACTACTTTCAAAGCCTTCAATGGTGTTAAAATATGTAAACAAAAACTCCTAAAGCATCCTACTAGACATAGATTCAATAGAGATCAAGTATTTAACAAAAAGAACACCATAAAAGTGCCAAAAACTGTGTTTTTCACTATTTCCAGAAAACAGTTCGTACAATGCTTGCTCCCAACGTCCAACCTCCGTACAAATGATTATTTTGGATTTGTATATCCTTTCTCCAACTGATCCAACCGTTTGGGATTGATTAAGTTGCATAAAAGTGATTAAAACTCATAAAAGCTAGTTACCCGCCCAAATTGGAATTCAAATATTTGAATTTCCAAATTTACATTTTATTGATTCCTACTAACTAGAAACATTAAAAACCATTACATTATTATTGTTCAACCTTATTTGACACCATTAAAGCATTATAAACCTACTTAATCTCCTAGAACATGATTGTTCCCTTTATATTGCAATTTGGTCCTAGGATCCTTATTAGGACCCTTAGGACTTTTGACCTCTTTAATGTGTTCACCCATTCCAAAGGCCATTATAGGCTCCAAGATATCATAATTGATGCTTTGAGGTGATTGATAGGTATTCAAGACCCCTGCATTCTCCTGTCTCCTGAAGAGTTCCTTGAAGAGCTTGGGTGCTCTCGTGACTAAGCATCAGCGATCTCCTCCAATCAGCCAACCCTTTAATAGTGGTGGTCCTTTTTCATCATCCTTAGTAGATTTTTTACCTTTTCCCTTTAACCAAGTAATTCTTTCCATAAGCTCAGAAATAAACCTTGATCCTCCCTCGGTGCTCACTTATCTTTATGAAAAGGAATTTAAGGAGTTTGTGTCATTCTTCACAGAGATATGACATGCCTGCAAAAGCTTTTTGATATCCACATTCATTCCCAAAATCTTGGCTTCCAGGGTAGCCAACCTATCTTCACACAAAGATTTGAAATCATGGTAGGAACCTTCAAGGTCCCCAATTCTATCAATAAGAATGTATGACACCGATCCCTTGAGAACATTCTTCAGATTCTCTTTCAAACTTCTAATTTTGATATTAATCTTATTGAACTCTTGAAGAGTTTGCTTAGCTAACTTAAAAGTTCCAATATCCCCAACACTGGCCATTTCCAACAATTCAAACATGGATGTAGAGTCCTCATCGAGGTAAGAAAAGTTCTCAGAGAGAGGATTTACCTTTAAAGGCTCTTGTTTAGCTTTTTTCTTGTCTGCATCCTCCTCATCAAGACCCCTTATTTCCTTATCTTACACCACAATGGGAAAATCTTGCATTGGGGAGTCCTCAATGGCCACTGTCTTATTACCATAATCCTTTCCAACATCAGACACATTGGGGTTGTTCGCCAACCCATCCGAGGCCTTGTTCTTTAGGTTAGCAATAAGCTTTGACAACCTCTATGGCTTGTCAACTAATCCCAAAACATTATCCTGTGACCCTACCTCAAGGCTACCACCACTAGCATCCTGACCAATAGCCACCTCTGTGGTCTTGGGTGGGGAATCATCCAAGCCCATGTTCGTATCCTCGCTTTCGGAAAGGGAAATGCGCTTAGGTGCCCAATTACTCTTAAAACCACCTAGCTTCCTCTTCTTTGAAGGCATAGTCGCAATGACCGGAGACAAATTCTCCTCCTATTCATTCCATTATTCCTCCTCGTCTAAAGAAGAATTTGAGCCTGGTGACCCAGATAAATCACTCAAAGTCTTATCCATACCCTTAATGGTCAGAGCAGGGAGAAGTGGTGTAGGGGCACCATTGGTGATTTTGATGAATGAGATCTAGGGTTAGGTTATTAGGAATTTTTTTTTCATGAATAAGGTATTTTGAGACTATTGAAATGTATTTAGGTTGGTTTAGAGTCATTTGGTCATATATTGCAAAATTTGCAAAATGTTGTCATTGTAAATGCAAGAAAAGTTGCAAAAATGCATTGTTTGGGAATTCCAACAATCAATGCGGATTTGAAAAGTGGTTAGTCAATTTGAAAGGTATTTTGGAGGGAAAAAGGTTTAAATATTTGAAAAGCCTTGATGTAAATCTCTCTCCATGATTCTTGATTGAGAACCCAATTGGAACAACTCTATTTTCTTTGAATTTTCTATGTATTTTATTGAATAAATCTGTTGTAGTCCATTTTTCTTGGGTGTACAGGTGCATATTGGCCCAAGGGCTACATAATTAAATGATGGAATGAAGTAACAACCTCTTAGCTCTATTGTGACTGAGTTCCATTAAGAAAAAAGACTTTTTATTTACTTTTTGTCGCAGGCCGGTATGTACCCTATTTTAAGGGTTTTGAGGTCTTGAAATACAATAAAGACTCATTCCACAAGTATTTTTTTCCATTGTACCTCAGTGGAATGAATCTAAATTGTTAGGAATAGATGTTAGAAGGAGGCTTGTGAGAAGTAAAAGTCATTGGAGGGTTTGGGCATGATGCCCTAGGTCTGAAAATGGAGGATTTTGAGTGAATTTGTGAGGTTTGAATGGTGAAATCTGCATAATTTTTTGGGCGCAGCAATATTTTATGACCTTTTGAGTTTTTCTAGACCTTTTTAAGGTTCATTGAGGCTTTAGAAGGTCGTGGGTAAGTCTGGAATGTGGTTTTTCAATAAACCCTTGTGAAATTTAGGAAAAGAGAGGGTTTTGGGGATAGTGGTGTTAGATGGTTTATCATGCCCTAAAAATTGTGGATTTAGTGGTTTTACAGACTAGTTAGTGCTTCCCAATGGTTTTTTGCATGTGGAAGGAAGGATAAAGAGGGGTTGCTTTGGAAAATGGGCCTAATTGGCCAAGTTGGACATTGTAGTTGCATGTAATTGAAGGTGTTGGTCTGAAGTAAGCCAACATGGTTTGTAAATATGTTGTGTACAAGGGATTAATGGGTGCCTGAAAACACCAATGGTTAGTGGGTTGGTTGAGTAGATTGAGATTTGGGATCAAGAAACCCTAGTTGCACACTTATAAGGAAATTGTCAAGGTATAGGGGAAACCCAGAGAGTTAGGGTTTGAGACTTAGGAAAGAGGTCAATTATGGTTGGATTGTGATTGTGTGACTAAAGAGATTCCCTACATTCACATCAAGAAGAGACTTAACATGATCCATAATTAGTAATATAAGACCTTCATGGAGAACAAGAACCCTCCTATTCTTCAAATGAGCGTACACAAAGACCTCCAAAGATAATTATAGGAAAAAAGGAAAAGAAATGAACAAACCATGTCTAAAATGGTTGAGGAGAGTGAAGTGGTGACCAATAATCGCAGTAAACCTCCTCTCCAGAGTTACATAACGCATAGGAACCTTAGCAACACTTGCCCAATTTTTTTTGAGGGATTTTCTCTCGTAACCCCAACTTTCCAATTTAACTAATTTCTTCTACTCATCATCTTTGAAAAATTGGTCCATCGCTTCCTCATTACTCTTTTTGTCCTAGAAGAACTTGTGGTCAATCATCGACATACCAATAACAACAGCAACCAATTCCTCATTCACCTCCACTTCCAAGCCATTAATCTTAAGCTTGCAATTATACCAAAAAGACACAAACTGCACCGAGGCATTAAGGTCATGCTCGTGCAACCTCTCTAAGAACGGAGTGAAATTACCATGACATAATATATTCCAAAGCTTCTTTTTCCTGATACCCCCGTAGGAATGCGGTTCGATTCTTCTTCTATCATCACCCATGTTGAAAAACACTAGAACAAGCAAACCCTTGCAAAAAACACTCAATTGGAAGCTAGAGAGCAAGAAGACACCCACAAAGCATGTGAAAGGGAAGAAGGTACTAGAACATAAATGCGGCAACATCTCAACCCATGCCATCATTCTTCAATAAACTCCTAGCTTTCTCAGGAAGGATCAAGCCCTCCTCCCACGCATGAAAAACATTTAAACTAACAGCCTCGTTGGCAAAAAAATCTGCCAACGATTTTCCTTCTCGGTAAACGTGGGAGACACGAGTCTCTTCACAAGATCACAACATGATTATAGTATATTTAATGAGTTGATCCACATTGCAACTTGGAGGATGAGTGCCACATAGATAGTTAATTATGTTTAAAGAATCACCTTCAACCCATAATTTAGAGTAACCTTTACTAATTGCATATTTGATACTTATGAACACAACCCTTACCTCCACACAATGATTGGTTTAGATTCCCAATAAGAATTATAGATAGAAATGTTGATGACACAAATAAAACATCATAATCTAACAAAGAAGAAAAATTTGATAATAACATCCAAATACATTCACCAACTAAAAACTTTAAATAAACTATTATAAAATAAAAAGTAAATCTATAAGATCTTAATATTTTAAAAATAATAATAATAAATTACTACCAACTCAAACTACCCACCAAATTATATATACATTCTAGTTTGATCTATGAATACAATAAAAATTAACAAAATGTAGGAGACATTAACATGTGCGTGACTCCTACTATATATTACATATGCGAAACGTGAGTAGAACTTGGGTTGGGCAATGTGGGGAATAATTAAAAACAATCAACCCCACAATATTTTTAATCTCCTAAGAACATGTCCTTAAAACGTGTTTTCCCATGTAATATTTTTAATCTCCCAATAACATGTCCTTAAAACATGTCCTTAAAAGTTTCTTCCACAAATATTTAGAAAAATGTCTAATAGCAACCGTCCTAATTTGTAAGAATAAAAAATGGTAGGTACCATCTTTATCTTTGCACTCTAACCTAACCGAACAATATTTAAAACTTTTTCTCAATTTGTGGATACCAACCCAACAATGTGTACTCTCATTCTTTCTATCACAAGCTTAATCATTGAGCCCTCTTATCTCATTTTTAATCATTCTAGGAGATTCCTAACCACTTTACATACCAATATTTTAGATCACTCAATTTTTTTCCTAAACCTTTATTTTTATATTTATGTTGATAGGTATTCCCTCTAAGAAAGAGTGTGTTCTCATATTATAGAAATTTAGAAAATACATTCTCTATATTTAAACATACTTTAGAGTATTGATATTGAGAAATGTATGCTAATAGTAAGAGTGCCAAACTTCTTATTAGATATGTGCATTCATTGAAGTATCTCAATTATTTATATATGTATGGTGTAGATTCAATTCAAAGAGCTTGGAGTGCATTTCATACAACTTGTTAAGTTGATGTAGTGTTATGTATAATATGTTTGACAAAAAATTTGAGTCGCTTTAGGCAATTCTTTTATAGTGAAAGCATTTTCTACTTGTCACCTTCATATTTGAATGCAAAGTGGGTACAAATTTGTCAACCTAAGTTAAAATCTACAATTACCCTTGTTCATATGGCCATGTTTGTTAACTACAAATTTGATGCCTTGCAAGTGGTCACTTTTTTGCCTATGTTGAACCTTTATGTATAACTACAATGTCCTATTCTATCTTCTCTATCATTGGATTCATTCATTAGGATTTATATGGATTGAGGTCATTCACAACTAAGCCTAAAGAAAAGCAGTTTATTCACTTGTTGCTTTAATTTGTTCATTTTTTGTTTTAAAAGATGGTGAAAGACATAAAGTTGATATGCTTAAGAGTGAGGATCAAATGTGCAAGGTTCTAGTCTCATTGCCATCGAATAGCTATGATGCATTATTGTCACCTACATCACACTCGCATTGATCATAATTCAAGCCTAGTAAATGCATCCTCCATCATCCACATGTTAATTACAACAACAAAGATGTTTGAGATGATGTGTAATTGTGCCCACAAATAGACATTTCAAGGGATTATGTGGTGTTTATTATTCATTAGTAATGGTTATAATAAACTCATATTTTCTTTAGTGCTTTAAGATAAATACAGAAAAACATTCCTTCACTCCACATCATTTTTATTATCTTCATTCTTTTTTTGAGCTTAGCATAAAAAAAAATTGGTGTCACTGAAATTTGAAATGTTGTTTTGGTTTTATTGTGTGGCTTATAAAATTGAGGTTTTGATTTTTTAATGGCATGTTGTGTATGATAGCCATTTTAATCCATTTCATTAAATTTATTCTAGAGAAAGATATTCAATTTATAGTGGATTACATATACATTTTTATAATTGTTGAAAATATATTGATTTACTTTTGTTCCTACCCATTTCTATAATGTCAAATACACATTTTATAATAATGTTGAGGTAGATCAATATATCATAAAAAAAAACAAGTTGATTGTAAATTATACTAGATTTTTTTATCTGCAATCATGTTATAAATGTTAGGAAAGTTGTCTAAATTTTGCATCCTAATGTAAAGAACAAAAATACATACAATTTGGGTTATAGAACACGACAATACAATTTCACAATTCTAGAGATCCTCGTTGGTCCCCAAAAAAAGTTGAAACAAGCCTTAACTGGAGAAAATAATTACAATAACATGAACCTCTTTGAGATCTATAATGTCTAAAAAGCAACTCAATCAACTTCCCAATCAAAAGTTAAATGGAATCCAAAAGTTGGATGTCCCACATCAAAAATTTAAGAGAATCTATGACACATAAGGGTTGTAAGATGGAGTTACAATTCTTGGCCAACTTATGATACATGTTATGGCATGTCATAGGGCATCTTTGAATGGAGATAATAGAGTCAAAATGGAACACCCAAATTTGTGAATTAATTATGATGATCTTATCGCAAGTGGAAGGAATATGTTATTTTAAGGATGTGGACTCATCTTGCAATTCAACTATTTGATTTTTGATTGGGGAATTGGGCACCACATTTTGGTTGGTTTGAGCTCATAATTTTATAATTACTGTTTGATGTTTTCATGTATTGCTTCTATTTATTAGGATCTTAAGATGGAGGCTTTATCAAGAGTTGTGTAGGTATTATTACGCTACTAGAATTGCTCTATATTTTTTTAGTGATACTCCCATAAAGGCATAAACTCTACAAGTGTATTATAATCATGGATTACTGAAATGTGTTCAATATGATAATGACCTAGTTGCACTTTAATGGATTAAAAATGAAGTAGAAGGATCATTGCATGAAACGTTTATGTTCTTTTCCAAACTCATATCACTTGGTGGTAGTATCCAAAAGCACCACCTTAAAACTCAAAATGGATGAAGCATTGGTTTTGTTACTCTCAAAAGAGATGCAAAGAAAACATTCAAATCTTCTAAAGAGGCCTTAAATTATCGTGGAAGATTGGAGAGTAAATACATCTTGAAGAAGGACAAGAAGAAAGAAAATTCTAGATCCAAATATCTTAGAAATTCCAAGGTTAATTGTTGGAATTGTATTGTTACAATATTCCAAATGCAAGTATTATCCACTATATGTCACATACACACGTAAAGTCAAAATGAATTGCTTAAATGAATAAATTTTCTTAATAACATCCAAGAGACCAAACTCCTACTTCTATGGGACGCAAGAGTTTTTTCTATTTATAAAGAAACAAAGTCCAACCCACCAACCCCCAACTCCTACTTCTAATTGGACCCCTTATTTCTTTATTGATCCTAGATTTTCTACTATAAATTTTTATCAAGTAGTTTCTTAATTTTTTGTTAGCTCTTCTTCAATTAAAGTTGTTAAAGATTAATATTTTGAAGTATCTACATATTTGGTCCAAATTTCCTTTTATGCCATACACTCCATGATGTAATATCATTCCATTTCCACTAATCTTAACATGTAAAGATGAAAAAATCTTGCATGTATTTCCTCTTTAGGTGTTTTCCACCTTCCTATTTTTCACCTAAGATGGTGTGAGCTAGTTCTTAGCTAGGATATATTAGTATTTAATTTATCCATTTTCATTTTTCTCCTATATAGTGTTTTTGCTAGAGATCACATTTGGGATATAATTGCTTGACATAATTTATTCTCTTTTTCATTTGAGTTGTTTTATCCACTTGACTAGTTTGACTTTATCTCACATACAAGTTTTGATTTCCATATTGGTGCTTGGACAAGTTAAGTCATCCCACATAATGGATCCCAAACTTGGGACATCAAATTTTTGATCTCAAATGCAAGTAAAAACACCTTTATTCAATTTTTTTTCTTTATTTGAAGGTATGTCAAAAAGTACCTTCGTTTGATGGTTGAAAATATAAATAAACCTTCAAATGAAGGTAATTTCCAAAAAATGGAAAGAAGGACCTTTGTTTGAAGGTCCTTTTTTATTCCTTATATGGAAATTTCCAGAAAACCTAAATAAAAAGAGACCTTCAAACAAAGGTCCCCTTTTTTCCTTTTTTGGAAATTACCTTCATTCAATTTTTTTTTTTTTACATTTTTTTTTTGGGACTGACATACCTTCGAATGAAGATATCTTCATCTGAAGAAACTTTGAACAAAGGTCCTTGGTTGGCTAGTTTTACTCTATGCCTCAAATTTTTTTCAAAAATTTTTGTTTCAAACTTTTGTTTGGACCTTCAAATGGAATGAACTTGATAAGATAATTTTCAAAATCATAGTTCTTGAAATGATCTTTCAAACAAGTATAATTTGCAATATATTTTGATTTTATTATATTTATTTTCTATGTTTTATTGAACATAGGTTTTTCATTGAACATCAAGTTCATTTTTCTACACATGTGGAAAAATAGTAAAATACTAAAAAAAATCCAAAAAATATTTGCACATTAGGTATTGATGATGTTTCAACAAATAAATAAATAAATTCCTCTGCATATGAAACAAGTTGTGCATTACGACATACACCTATGTTTGAATTATAGTTACTTTGACTTCAAAAATTAATTAAGAAAAAAATATGTAACAAGCAACCCAAATAATGTTTTCTTTATTTTATGATCCCATAAATCAACAAACTTGCATTTATCGTGAAGCACGTATAGGGCCCTTGTTTTCCTACAAGTCTCCCAACTGAGGTTGTTGCAAAAATAAAAGCCCAAATATTTGTATTCATTTACCACTTGCAAGGTGCTTCCTTCAAACTCAAAACTTATTTGTTTCTTTTTTCTTGTCAAGGTCAAGATCATGACCTTGGTTTTCCTCATGTTCACTTGTATTCCCCCCTTTAACAGAATAACTAAGATAGAACTCTCAAATGTTCTTGTAGACTATGTCATTTTTACCATTAAGATAATGTCATCTACATATAGTAGCAACTTTACCACATATGTGGCTAGGTGAATGCTCCCACTGCCTAACTTGTCTATCTACTCTTTTAACTTAACAACTCAATGTAACATCGTGACATACCTATTAATTTAAATCATTTTATATAAGACAAATACCCTTTCTTCCAAAAATACTTTGAATAAATATATTTTATGCAAATTATATTTGAATGGTTGAAAATATAGAGTAGAGGAAATACATTTTAAGTTCTCACATAATTCTAATAAATATCTACAATTTAAATACAATTTTGGTGTATTAATTTAGGATCTTTAGTATATTTTGTGTTATAGTTTATATGAGTAGATGATGAATTTGTTGCAACTATAACTTATGAATGTTTAAGAACGTCATCTCTATTTGATTGTATTATATTATAATAATATGTTATATTATTATCTAACCTGCTTCATTATTTATTTTTTTAAATATTAAAAAAAATTCTCATTGCTTGTGATTAATCTCTACTTCACACGAACAGAACGTAATGGTGTGAAGCACATTGTAGATCTAAAAACATATGCAACATGAAGTTCACATAATTATAGCACGTACCACTTTCTCTTATATTTATATTCCTGATTTGTAGCACGTGCATGGCTTCCAACACGTAACTTAATTGACCTGATCCGCCAAAAATATAAATATCAAATTATATGCAGCCACAGAGTTTTTCAATCAGAGATTTCCTTTCATTTTTCTCCCTTGCCATTGGTATTGGGTGAACAAATTTGTTGAAGGATTGAGAGAGCTCTATTATTTTTGTTAAGTAAATATGACATCAATAATGGCTCTGCAGGTGGATCCTAGCAGTGGATACTGCAAAACAAATTCTATTTACTACAGCAAGCGAAAGCCACTAAATCTCCCCCAAGACGAGTACTTGAGCCTCCCAGCTTTCGTTTCGCAGCATCCCCACACTGGGAAGATCGCTTTCATTGACTCTGCAACAGGATACAAAATCACCTTCCCCCAGCTATGGCAGAGTATCAGATCGTTAGCAGCTGGGTTAGCCGAAATGGGCATCAAGAAAGGCGATGTAATTCTCCTCCTCTCGCCGAATTCGGTGTACTTCCCCATCATC
Source organism: Sequoia sempervirens (assembly GCA_007258455.2). Taxonomy (NCBI): domain Eukaryota; kingdom Viridiplantae; phylum Streptophyta; class Pinopsida; order Cupressales; family Cupressaceae; genus Sequoia; species Sequoia sempervirens. The sequence continues at coordinate 12,159 of VDFB02156477.1, read as the reverse complement.
TGCATGGCAATTATGTCTGTGGGCGCTATTGTCACAACCACCAATCCACTTAACACGGCTGCAGAGATCAGAAAGCAGGCCACAGACTCATCTGCTGTCCTGGCCTTCGTTACATCAGAAGTGATAAACAAATTGGCTGATGTCAACCTACCACTAGTTCTGATATCAACAATTCTAGGCTTCAGTCAGGCAACAACCAACAATGATGGTGCCTCTGCCACAAGGTCTTTGGCGGACCTCATGGCCACAGACCCTGCCAAAGCCCCCAATGTCCGAATCAAGCAAGATGACACTGCTACCTTGCTTTACTCCTCTGGCACCACTGGCCTCAGCAAAGGTGTCATCTCCACCCACAGAAACCTCATATCCATGGCCTGTGTTATGACAAAGCCTACCGCTTCTGATAATTGTTATTTGTGCACTGTGCCCATGTTTCACATCTATGGCCTTGCAGCTTTTGCATGTGGGCTGCTGGCCTCTGGGTCAACTATTGTTGTGCTATCTAAGTTTGAGTTAGGGGAAATGCTTGGGGCCATTGAAAAGCACAGAGTGACCTATTTGCCTCTTCTACCTCCAATATTGCTGGCTCTGACAAAAACAGAGATTGCTAGGAAGTATGATTTGAAGTCTCTGCATTCTGTGATTTCTGGAGGGGCACCCCTCAGCAAGGAGTTAACTGAAGAGTTTATTTCTAGGTTTCCCTCCGTCACAATAATGCAGGTAAGTCAGCCCTCCTTGTTTTGGGTCTTTCCTTAACCTCATTTTTGGTAGAAGAAAAGATTATGAAATAATGTGATAACAAGGTTTGAAATCATCCACGTTTCGGATCACCTTTCAAAATCCATGAAATTTACAACAATTGTCTAAATTGCCATTGCTTTGGATCATCTTCAGTTTTAATTAGACATTTATGGTTTCAATGAATAACGTGTTTTAAGCCATGGATGTCTCAGATTCAAAACATCCAGAGTTTTGAAAATTGTTGTGCATTACATCTTGTTGTTTTAGATCACCCTTCATGATTCATTATGAGGACCATGAATCATATCCTGATGTTTTAGATCACCCTTCATGGATCACAAAGATAAAAAAAGATGATATCAAATGTGGATGTTTTCAAAAATTATTATGACATGACTTTCTAGAAGAAAAAGGTTTTGTTTTTACCATTGAAAGCCTTAATACTTTAAGCCTTGTTTTTCTTTTCTAGTTGACGTAACATTTTTTCCCAGGGTTATGGGCTGACAGAAACAACAGCAATAGGAGCATCCACAGACACCCAAGAAGAGAGCAGACACTACGGAACAGCAGGCATGTTGGCCCCAAATACTGATGCAAAGATAGTGGATCCTGATTCTGGCCTTGCTCTCCCTCCAAATCAAAGGGGAGAGTTGTGGCTTCGGGGCCCAACAATTATGAAAGGTGTGGAATTTTTCTTCCTCCCCTATGTTTGTGTAACATGTGCTAAGTTTGTGATGGAAATTAATTAAGGTTACCGAAAACTGCTCTGGCATTTGGTAAGTTTATGATGGGGTGTGTTCGTCAGATGCTAACAGTCAAATGAAAAGTGTGACCCAGTTTTTACTACCCATCATTCCTATAACGTGGCCCATAACGCCACCCAATATGTAGCCAATTAAAAAAAATGCAATAGCATGAACCTTCACAAAATTTAGAACTGACGAACAACATTTATAGGATGCAAGCTAAGTTTTTTTTTTTTTTTTTGTTAACGACAGGGGTATCCCCGCGACCCCGCCCAGCGACCCAGCAGCCCGTATCTTGGGTACCAAGGGCGAGCGGGGGCGAGACTAGTCCCCTGCGGGGGGACCCAACAGCCGGCAAGCCAGTCCTAAGTTACTACAATGGTGGGTGTCCTAGTGTAACAAAGTCTCAAGTTTATTGTAGAGAAAAAGAAGTTTGAAAAAATTGTATAATAGTATTGCATATACCCTTTGAAGCGATATAGATTAAATAAAGAGTAAATACAATATGTATTATTTTTAATTAAGAAATTTTTTCTGGAAAATACAGTAAAAAAAATTATTATTGATAAAATTCAATCGTTCTTCAATTCAATAATGAATTTGATTCATTATTGAATCTATCTTGATTCATTCTTAAGCATGTGAGAATATAAATAGACATATTGAAAATGGTTTTATAAATTACATGAATTATGCAAATGTTAAAAATAAATACTTTAAAACATTGATGAAAATAGGAAGAACTCAAAATAACACCCAGAAAGAATTTCTACCACTAATAGAATTAACCACATCCAACCTATTAAAGATAAAAAAAAATATGCACCACTTATCTAACATTTAAAATTAGAGAATTCAAAATATAAAAAATACAAATGTACAATGAAAAGTTTATATGCAAGGTAGCAAACCACATTCAAGAATTGGGTGTGGCTACCAAGGGTTATTACTATTAGCAGTAATATTTAGTTCCATAGAATGGGGAAAGGAGAAACGGCAAGCATCGGATGCAATGCACAATGCCATTTGCTTGAAAATCCCTTATATTTTTCCTGATTAAACATTTCTTTCTGGTCTCAAAGTATTTTCAATTTAGTTTTGCATTGCTAGATGTTGTTTTGGGTTTTTTACAAGGTCAAGTGCTGCCAACCTCACAAGCTTATTCTAGTAACCCTGGAAATCAACTCAACTCAAATGCTGTGCAAGTCGCAATTTCTGTGCACCGAAAGTTCTTGCAGATATGGATTCTCGCTAAAAAGTCATTTTCTATACACCACCAAAAGATTCCCATGAGAAGATTATCACTAAACCTATAACCTGTTGTATTCAATTGCAGGCTACTTTAGCAATCCAGAAGCTACTAGTTTAGCTATGGACGAAAGTGGCTGGCTACGTACAGGTGATCTTTGCTACATTGATAATGAAGGCTACGTCTTTGTAGTAGACAGGCTGAAAGAACTGATAAAATACAAAGGTTATCAGGTATTAAGCTTCATTTGCTTCGATCAAATTAAGAATTTGATTATGTAAATAATTTTCTTTTCTAGTCAATTATTCTTATGATGGACCATAGAATATGATTCTAAATATTAATGAAAAAATTGTTTACATTGTCAAAGCAAGAAACTATCAAACTAAATGTCTCATATATTTAATAGGATTGACTTGTTATGATAATTTGATATTTCTATGCATTGATTTGCAGGTTGCTCCAGCAGAATTAGAAGCACTTCTGCTTTCTCATCCTGAGATTGCTGATGTCGCAGTGATACCGTAAGTAATAATTGATTTGCATTCTCACTTCTACCCTGAAACATCTACAATACCCATCTTTTTGAAACAGACTTAAATGTTGATACCTTATTCAACTCCTATTCAGTATTCAGAGAGTTTTGTACTACTGAAAAAACTCTTGAGCACAACATTGGTAATCATGAGTTTCTATGTTGTGTGACAGATCGTTGAAATTGTTGTTCTTTGGTGCAGGTTTCCGGACAAAGAAGCAGGGCAAGTTCCAATGGCATATATCGTAAGGAAACAGGGCAGCACACTGTCTGAAGCTACCGTTGTCGACTTTGTTGCCAAACAGGTCATTTACTTTAAAAAATTTGAAACTTAAGCTCAGCTCATTGAGTTTTGATTTCTCATTATTAGATTGGAATTTTAGGACTTCCTTCAATCTCTTCAAGTGTTGTTTAATAATCAGAAGTATGTCTTATTTCAGGTGGCACCTTGCAAGAAAGTTCGCAGGGTGGCTTTTGTGAGTGGGATTCCAAAAACTGCAGCGGGAAAGACACTGAGAAAGGATTTGATCAAACTTTCCGCATCAAGACTTTAGGCAAAAGATTTCAGCATCCAGATTCTCTTTTGATGGCAAAACATGCAAACATAACCATTTTAGATAGAGGAAATTAGAGCCAGGGAAGGGAACATCTGAGTGTAGTAAATACAAGCAGATTACGTATCTGCACATATATGTGATCTGTAATGATGAAGACCAAGATTATAGTTTCTCCGTATATGCATGCTTATAGCATCGTAGGAAAATATCGACAAGACTTGCTATTACTCCTGCTTGTTTGGACATAAAATTATTGTTGTCCGTAGCAAAACAAGTTGTAGCCTTTCCACCATACAAATAAAAATTGAGTTTGCACTTGTATACGAATATTCCGCTCAGATTTTGTGTAATGAATATACCATGACAAGTTAGCAGAAAAAGTGAGAGTATGATTAATTTCATATAGGTAGCAATTTCACATAGAAATTTTGGATTAACTATAGGTAGCAATTTCAAATGGAAATTTTGGATTAACTAAACTGGTAAGTCAGTTCCAAATCACCCGAAGGTTGTACCTTTAGGTTTGACTCCAATATTGTAATGTTCTCTTTTAGGATTTTTTAAAATAACAAGTGTTAAATGAAATGAGAACTAGATTCCAAAAAATGACTACAAAGGAGAGTCAACAATTGGTAAGGACCAATGGAATTTTGTTGCTACTAGAATGGGATCTTGCTTCTGCCATAGTTTTGACACAATAAAGAAATGTAACAGGCCTCTCTATGATATAGGAGAAGAAGTTGCACTTGCATTATAGGGGTTTGCTTTCAGTGAGAAATGGGAAGCCTTGGCTATATTGTCTTTTCCCTAATCACAAGAAACTCTGATATTGCTAAGCTTGCACCTAACTATAGTGGAGGCCTAATAATAAAAAGAGTGTCAAAAACATCAGCCTTGGAAGCTGCAAATATGTCAGTGCATGTTGCACAATTCACAAGGGCCATTGTAGAGTCTGTGACTACATAAAAGGATAAGCTCGGGACAGAGTGCAATAACTTGTTAGTTAAATATGGAGACCTTGAGTGGTATAATATGTAGTTGCAGACAAAGGTATCATTATTGGAGGATATGTTGAAAAGATTTCAACCTGGAAAGCCTAAGCAGAATGATGTTGACTCCCCCACTACTTCACAAGAAGTAGTACCCCCAGAGTTTACTACTGAAGTAAGTTCTTCATGGGAAATTGTGCCATATAACATCGGAAGTGTGCCCATTTCAATAGTAGAACCTGGTACATTAGAAGGGCCACAGGCTAAAGGGGATATCAATAGGGATGAGTTGCTTAGGAAGCTAAGTGAATACAAAGTTCAAATCAATAAATAATAGCACAATATTCAAGGAGTCAAATCATAAATTTCCTAGCAAACTTTGTAAATCTGTTGAATTCAAGGACCTCGTCCCTAACTCAATGGTGTCAATACCAAGGACCCCATCCCTAGAGTGTCAAAGGTAAAAAAAGACCCTATCCCTCCAAACCTTAGCTCACCCTGTGAGCTTGTACCCCATTTGGTTTGCAAATAACCTAGAATTCACAATTGATAGGTTGATGTATTTGCTAGACTATTGTTGATTAATATTTTTTGATGGATTGATACTTGAATCTTTGGATAATAATTGTATGCATCAATAAATGATGGTTGTTTGAGTAGATTTTTTTGTTGTGTATTTAGTGTTGCAATGAATTGATATATTTCAATTGATTTCTCAATTTTCACTTGATATTTGAATGTGTTCTTGGATGAATTGATGATTGAATGATTGATGCTTAAATGATTTGATGATTGAATGTTTGGATGCTTGAATGATTTGATAATTTAGTGATTTGATGGACTTATTGTTGTTTGCTTGATTGATTTTTTTGATATTTTGATTGCTTGATTTCTTGATGGATAGATGAGTGATGATTGTTGATTGAATGTCAATGAACTGATTTTCCATTTTATATTCTTTTCTTGAAAGAGTCGCCGCACTTTCATAATAAATGGGTTATTACCCTTCATTGATGTCTTTTGAGAATAATAATGTATTTTCAATTTGATTGATAGATTTATTCCTCCTTTTACTTTTTCACAAGGAAATGATCTCTCTTTTATATCTTATTATTGAGAGAGTCGCAACCCTTCACATTAAGAGTCACAATCTTTCACATTAGGAGTCATAATATGTATTATTAATTGATTGATTAAATGATGTTATGGATGTCCTTCTCAAATGAAATTTTCCTCTTATATTTTCAAGTTTGAGGGAGACAAAAACCTTCATTATTTTTTTTCTTTTGAAAGGGACACAACTATTCCTCTTAATTGTTGATCTGAAACCATTTTAATTTAAGATTAATTAAATATTTTTAATTCAAAGAAATTGTTACCCTTATTTAATGATGGATCCTTTTATTAGAATCCCTGTCCATGTTTACTTTATTTGTCCAAACTTTAAATGTTGCGATTTAACTAAATATTACAATCTATTTATTTATTTAACATAAAAGATAACAAATATATTTTCACAATTTTGCACCATACTCTACCTTGACCTTGTTGGAATATTTAATCCTGAGCAGCAACAAGAAAATGCAATAAATGCCTAGTCAAATGAGATCCATTTTGGATTGTTCCCCCCAATTGCATTGTTTGATATTTTCTATCCCAGTTAATGTGCTTTGGCAACAAATTTATTTCGGTAGGTGAATTTGAAATTGGGTACCAATTTTTGGGGGAAAGGAAGGTGAGACAAAAGGTTGAATAGAATTTTTTTCTTTATGTGACAACAAGTTTTTGTAGCAACAAACAAGGAGGAATGTTCAACATAACAGGAAAGGGAATGCTTAAGAGAACTTGCAGCAGCAAAAGACTTTGATAGAGAGCAGTGCTTCAGTACTCCAAAATATTTCCAACATGCAACAACACACAAGAAAGCTCCAGTGCGCTGAAATATGCACAGTTTGTTGTATGAAGAATATATAGAGCTTTAGCTCTTATTTTTGTGTAATCATTTTGAATGTAATATTTTGTGAATGAATGAAATACAAAATATTATGCCTCCTTGTCTTAGTGTCTCTTTGGTTTGTGTTTTCATTCTTTTCCCACTTTAGTTGGAATCTTTTCCCAACAGACCTCACACTCTACCTTGACCTCATTGCTAAACAATGCATGCCAATGTTGTGCATTTGCAATGCAATTAAAAAGATTAAAAATGAAAAAAACCTATCAAACAAATTTTCTTAGATCGGATATTCAGCTATGAGGCTCCATGAAGGACAAGAAAATTGTAGAGTTTTTCTGGAAATAGTTAATATAAACTCGCTCTCTACGTCAATCTCACCCTCCATAGTCCAGTCAAGGTAATGAAGCAAATGAGCGAGTGCCCGCTCCAACAACAAAAAAGTTCCTAGGAATCCTCAACGAAAATTTTGAAGGGAAAAAATGTTGACACCTTTTAAATACAAAAAGTCCAAACCGGAGAACGCAAAAAGGTCCGGATTTCCCAATCAACTTATTTTAAAAAATTAAGGAGTCATATGGTTTTCCAAAGGTTCCTTCAAGAGTCTCCCACATTCCTTCTAGAGTTGTGCATGTTAGGTGGACAAATCCATCCCCTTCTACTGTGACCCTTTGCATTTTCACAGGTGGAAAGACCAACTTCCAAACAAACCAAATGAGGTGGAAAAATTGATGGTTTAAAAGAGTACACTCTAATCCATGTTCTCATGCAATTGTTAAGTTTTTTCTATTGGAATTTTTTTATCTAATTTATTAGTTTTATTGAAAAAAAGGTGTTGGCAACTCAAGGGAAAACAACTGAGAGGGGGGGTGAATCAGTTGTCACTGAAATTCAAAATTATTCAACTTATTAACCTTACTCTCAGATATGATCATTAATCATGAAAGAATAAATGAAAAACACATCAGAATCACACATAACACCAAGATTTTTACATGGAAACCCCGTTAGGGGAAAAACCATCTTTCTCAAAACTGGTTTTCTATGCCAACTAGATCTCAAATTAGGCCTATTTTACAAAGGACCTTGCCTCAAAGATTCTTCAAAATCACTAAACTCAATTGGGAAGCAATCTACATGCAATCAAACCAAAAGTTCCTCAATTTTTTCTAAAAAATTTACTCACCCAAGTGTCAAAACCAAAAACCTTCCTTTTAAGCCAAAACCCTAGGGTTTTAATGAAAATCACATTACCAAGCCTTATCTAAACTTTCCACCACCTCAAACAGGTCTAAAAACCTCTACACATACTTAATCAAACAAGAAATAATGGTTCCCCAACCTTTTACTAACTTTACCATATCAAAACCTCATTATTTCACATGGAAAACATAATTTTCCCACCTAGGGCTTCATGCCCAATGCACTTTTTGGATTCCCTTGCACTCCCAAAGCATCCACACACCTATTCCCTAATGTTTTAGACCCATTCCACAAGTTATAGTAACCACAATGAGTGGAATGGGTTAGTTTTTCATTTTGAAGAATTACAAACCCTTAAAACAAGATATTCAAACCAGTTACGCAAAAATTGATCAAACTTTCACCAAATTAAATGTTAAAGGCTCAAATAAAATGTATTAAGAAGATAACTCACACTATTAAATGAATTCAAAACAAATTTAGATCAATTTCTTGTTGTACGGGCCGTACAAGACTGAGAAAAGATGAAATTACAAAAAATCTATAGAAAAAGCAAAGTTTTCTTTATTTACTTTCCTTCCAAACTTCAAAATCAACTTACATCGATGCCTTTTCATCTTATTTATACTTTTTCCACAAAAACCCAACTGTCTAATTCCTAGAACTAAATTTTGAATAACCCAACCATTGGCATTCCACTTAAATCTGTTTTTTGCAACTTTTTAGCATTTTTTGCTCAACTTGACCATTTTGCATTATTTTTGCAATATTTGTAATCTAGACCAACTAAACACCTAAAGACCAACTAAAATGACTCTTTACAATATAAAAGGGTCCATGTGACCTTATTTAATGCATAAATCTCCAAAATCCTAAAGCCTACAGAATATCATACTTGATTGACAATTTTTTATCAAAGGTGCTCCTGCACCATACACCCCAACTTTGATTTTTTCCAAGTCTCTTGGAAATTCTCTTGCAAATTGTTCACCACTATACTTTTCTTTCCTTTCCTTTTACCTTCTGGAACTCCTTTATCAGGGTCATCTTGCCTTTGTTCTTCACTGTCCTTGACAACCTTGTCCTTGTCAACATGTGTTTCATACTCCATTCCTTTACATTGTATTGTGGTTTGTTCTTTACCTTTTCCATCATCAAATACTGATGTCACACTCTCCTTTACCTTTGTACACAAAATTTTACCAACTTCCATCACTCCTACTTTCTCTTCATGCTTGGATCTTTGTCCAATGTCCTTATTAACGACACCTTTTCCTCTGTCAATTGTACCATCATACTTTGACATCTTTGCCATACCTACAAGTAAATTTTTCACTGTCTCATCACCCTCACAAACCTCTGTGGCATCAACTATTTTTTGTCTCTTCACTTGATTCTTTTCTTCTATAGGACACATGACTATCCCTATCAAAATCCCTTCATTCACTTCTTTCCTTTCCACAGGATTTTCACTCTTATGCTGCACTATATCAGTCTGAGACTCATTTCCATCTACTTTCCTCTTCCATATGAAAGCATCTCTCTTCATCACTATCTGTACATTATCTTCATTTCTCCTTCCTACTGTCCCATTAGTGTTAAGCCTTGCATTGGCTGCCAACCCTTTATTCTTATTTTCTTCAATACTTACAAACTCTTTTCTCCCTATCATGATGATATCGCCTTGCTATTTTCTCTCTTCATTCAATGGAGTTAAAATGAATTTTCTCCCATCCTTTTCAATGGTATAAGTTTTTTTTTTCTTCCATTATACATTGCTGACCTATCAAACTGCCAGGGTCTTCCTAGCAAAACATGGCAACAAATCATAGGCAATATATCACAAACAACTTTATCCCTGTATCTGCCAATTTGAAATTCAACTGAAGCTTATTCACTCACCACAATGGATTGATTATCACTAAGTACCCATGACACTTTGTATGGATTTTCTCTAGGTACTCTTCCCAAATTCAATTTATCCACCATTTCACTAGATACCATGTTATCAGTGCATCTAGAATCAAATATCACCTTACATACCTTGTTTTTGAATCTACAAGTTGTCCTAAACAATGCTCTTCTCTGAATCAACTCCTCCTTAGACGTCTTCAAGAGTTGTCTCTTCATCATCAAACTTTCACCTACTTCAAGAGCAACATGAATACTATTGGAATTCGAACTCTCAGCTTCGTCTTCTTGAACAATTTGTGCTCTCCTTTCATTCTTCCTTTCTCCTCCACTTGATGTTGAACCAAATTTTCCAGGGCATTTCCAAGAAGGGTGACCAAACTCTTTGTAATTGAAACACCTACCTGCAAAAATGTTAGGATTCCTTCCACCACCAAAATCTACCCCTTGTGCCTCTAAAACCACCTCTAAAATATGCAACTTTCTCATCTCTTTTAGGTGAATCCTCTTGGTTCTCACTTGTTTGTCTTGGAGTAGAGAAAGTTCCTCTTCCTCTTGTTATGTTGCCTCTTCCTCTAACTATCTTCTCTTTTCTTCTTTTTACCTTTTCTTCAACCTTCAATGCTATTTGAAAACATTCTTCTACACTCCTAGAATTTGTTAAAGCCAATTCATCTTGTATATTAAATCTCAAACTACCCAAGTACCTAGAAATTTTCTCATCCTCATTCTCATTATGGTTAGATCTCATACTTAATTTTTAAAACTCTTCAATGTATTCTTTTACATCCATTTCCTTTTGCATTAAAATTTGCAACCTCTTAAATATCTAAATAGAATAATCAGAAGGGATAAAGTTACCTTTCATCTTGGCTACCATCTTATCCCATGTCACAATCTTTGATTTTCCTTGCTTCCTTTTTTCTGACTACAGATAATCCCACCACAAAAAGTGCATGACCTTTTAAATTTGTCTTTGCAATCTTGATTCTCTATTCCTCTGGAATGTCTTCACACTCAAAATAACTGTCCAAAGATGCTATCTAATCTAAAAACTCTTATTCATTCATGTTTCCACCAAAAATTTTAACATCAGTTTTCACCTTATACTTGTCACCTTTGACTGCCTTCAACAATTTGACCATTCTCTAATCTTCTAGATCAAGTTCTTCCTCAACATCTTCAAACTCTTCTTCATCTGAATCATCTGAATCACTGCTTTCAACTTCTTCTCTCCTCTTGCTTGTATCCAAGGCTTCCAATATCTCTTTCAATTCTCTGATCTCTCTAATATAATGACTCTTCAAGTCACTCATCTCCTATGTCACATTCTTTCCTTTTGGAGGCATCTTATTCACTTTGTCCCTTCACTTTCCAATCTTTCTTTCTCAAACTACAATCTTCTTCCATAAAGATCTACTACCTTTGCTCTGATACCATTTGATAGCAACTAGGGGAGGTCCTACAACCACACAACACAATTCCACACAAAATCAATAACCTTCAAGTCACAATTCTTCAAAATTCTCCTCTTTTCACCAAGCCAACTAAATTCCTTGTAGCACTGCAATCTAACTTAATCAAGTATATATTTTATTAGAGAAGGTCTTCTCAATTCAACACTAGAAAATTTTCAGGGACCCATTAGGGTGCTAAAACACATATCAACATTCCTCAATATGTTTCTTTGAAAAATATTTCTCAAAACTGGTTTTCTACGCCAACTAGGTCTCAAATTAGGCCTATTTTACAAAGGACCTTGCCTCAAAGCTTCTTTAAAATCACTAAGCTCAATTGGGAAGCAATCTACATGCAATCAAACCAAGGGTTCTTCATTTTTTTCTCAGAAATTCACTCACCCAAGTGCCAAAACCAAAAACCTAGGATTTTAATAAAAATCACATTGTTGGAATCTGTGCCTCAATTCTTACTGACAAGAAACTCCTTGAAGGAAAAGTCAATGTGACATCACGGATGTCTAGCTGACTAACTATTCTCAAGTTCCAAAAAATTTCATATCGGCGTGATGGGGTTGATGTCTTGCCGACAAGACTATCGCTGTGACATTCGGCATTCGACATGACCTTTTGGCAAATGAATTTTCTTCAGGTGACAGTGTGATCTTATTGGGCTAACTTGCTCACGGGTCACGGGGAGATGTCTTAGTGATGAAGTTAAGTCATGCCGACAGAAGTCTTTGGTAAGACTTAGGGAGCTCAGAGAAAGGTCATGGTGATAGACATGAGTCTTGGCGATAGTGTGAATTTCGGTGGAAGT
>VDFB02156476.1:0-25906 GCA_007258455.2 Sequoia sempervirens | reverse complement strand
AAAATATGATATGCATCAAATGTTCTTCTAATGTTCTTCTTATGAAAAACATGGAGCGGGCATCAAGTAGGTGAAGCGGGTTGGCACAAGCAGAAGATTCAAATCCTTTGAGGGTGATGAGGATGTTGAAGATGATGGTGAGGCAAATGGGAATTCTGGTTCATCTGGGTTTCTTTTTCCTGCTAACCTGAATGCGTTTGTGGTGTTTCCTGTTGCGGTGGTGGTTGAAATCCCTAGTTTTCTCGATGGTGGGATTTGCTCGAAGTTCCTTAGCGCCATCTCTTGTTGTTTGTGCTTGGATGAGGGTGTTTTTTTGGCCCATGCCTCTGTTATGAGGCCTTCTTCATGGCTCCTTCTGGCTTTTGGAGGAGTTGCTTCTTCTAGTTTCTCTCTGGAGGATTCCCAACCTAGGGTTGTCTTTGTCAACCTGTTTGTGGTTTTCAAACGATTGTTGGGATTTCTCGCTTATTTCTTTCATTTGGAAACAATTTTAGATCTTTGGCCCCTATTGTGGTGTGGCATGGCTACTCAGGTTGGGATTTTCTCCTTTCTTTGTCTTGTCGGTTGTGGTTTGAGTCTGCTTTGGTGCATTCTGGTGATTGATGTTGTGAGAGCAGATGTTTCTTATCTTCTTATGTTCCTGGTTCTTCCCCCTTGTTCAATATTGTTCTTCTTTAGTGAATGGGGGATGGTGTTTTGGTTTGACCCCTTTATGGATATGGGTTTTTGGCTCTCCTTTTGGGAGTTCTTTCTTTGGCTTTGGGTTGTCTTTCTACCTTCTGGTGCTCTTCTTTCATCTTGCCAAGGCTTGTGTCAGGTGTGCCTCAAGAGGTTGTTCTTCAATGTTTCTTTTACTATGGGGGTTGTTGTGGAGTTGTTTTTTTCCCTCCCTACTACTATTGGATGTTTGTGGCTGGAAGGCAATGAAAGATTCTCAGTGATCCTTTTTTGTGACTGGGATTTAGTGGTTGGGTGGAGTTCCATGTTTTATTTTAGGACCCAAACTTTTACTACGCTATTTTATATCTCTGCAATTTCTATGGATATGTTCCCTTGTGTTGTGATGGTGTTGGTTCAACATTTTTGTATGGTGCTCCTCTTGTTGAAGTTGGTCTTGGTTTCTCTAGAGGTGTTGTGGACTAGGTGGTATTCAGAGTTTATTTTGAAGACCCAGATGCTTTTGTTGCTAACATTTGCTTGGTTGATTCTTTCTGTTGTAGTCTTAGACTTCTCTCTAAATACTGGGTCTTCTTTTGAGGTGGAGTCCTCTCTTGTTGTGGGTGAGGTGTATTCTGTGGTAGAAGGCTCTCTCCTACATCTCCCATTGAGGCGGAGACCATTCCTATTTAGGTGGAGTGCTGGTCTACAGGTGTTGTGTGGATATTGTGGCAAGGATGAGCTTGGTTTTTTCTCCTATAGAGGTTGAGAGATCTGTTGGCTTTTGTGGTATAAGGCTGGAGCCGTGAGTGTGCATGATGACTTCTCCTATAGAGGTGGAGAGGGAGTGTTGGGATCTATTTTTTCTTCCCTTGTGGTTGGTTGTGATTTGGTTGTTTCTATCAGTGGTTTGAAGAGTTTGATTTTCTTGAATGAATGGTGTGTTGTTGCCTGGCTATTGCAGGTGATTACTATGGGTTTAAGGTCCTTGCCAAAACCTGGTTGTAAAGGGTTGATGGTCCCTTCAAAACCTTTTGGTTCAAGATCCCTGTAAAATCTTATTTCTGTGTTTGGCAGTCGATTGGTTGTCGGTCTGAGGTGTGGTTTTGTCTCTGTTAGGCTGTCGGTTTCTCTTGTTTCTTTCTTCGAGCAGCATGATCGTACTAGTTTAGGTTTTGGGTCCCTTCAAAACCTGGTCATTTTAGGTCCATTCAAAACCTATTTGTAAATGGTTTTGGGTCCATTCAAAACCTGGTCATTTTAGGTCCATTCAAAACCTATTTGTAAATGGTTTTGGGTCCATTCAAAACTTGTTTTTCCCTCTAATCAAAACAATTAAAATCTACCCAAAAAATCTTTCAATACCTCATTCATCAATCTCATAAATATACTAGGTGCATTAGTAATCCAAAAGGAATGACTAATCACTCATACAAACCTTCCTTAGTCTTGAATGTTGTCTCCCATTCATCTCCCTATCTGATTCAGATTTGACGATAGCCACTTTTCAAGTCAATCTTGGTGAAGTATTCAGCCCCACTCAAACAACCCATAATATCATCCATTCTTGGCAATGGAAACCTATACTTGATAGTGATCTTGTTTATGGCCCTTGAATCCATGCACATTTTCCATTCTCCACATTTCTTTGGTGCCAAAACAGTAGGCATTACACATGGACTTAGTCTCTCTCCAATCAAAGCCTTCTACAATAATTCTTGCACTTGTCTATTCAACTCTTCACTCTCTGTAGGAGACATTTTGTGGGTTGCCTTGTTAGGAAAACTTGATCTCAGTATCAAATCAATTTGGTGACTTATCCTTCTCATAGGTGGCAATACTTCTAGTGCATTATCTAAAATAATCTCACGAATTTCATGCAAAAAATCTACAACTTCCATAGGAAAATCTTCCACTTCTTGGTTAGTTTCTGGAATCAAATCAAAAAAAGCATTTTCATGCTTCATTCCATCTAAAAGCTTCTTGGCATCAACTACACAAATCCTTTCATTTATGCAAACCTTGCCCATTTCCTCTTTCAATGGTTTTAATTTATGTCTAACTTCATCCTTCATTAATGAGTATGGGTTAGCATACCCATTGTGCATGGATTTCCTGTCAAATTTCCAAGGTATCCCTAACAAAACATGGCAAGCATCCATAGGAATAATGTCACACAAAATCCCATCAAAATAATCTCTTAATTTAAACTTTTCTTGTTATCTAAAAGTTTCTGATCATTCTAAATCTAAGGAATCTGATGTGGATGTGGGTTCCTTCTTCTCTCAAGCATCAATTTGTTCACCATCTCTCTAAAAACAAAGTTATTAGTACTTCCACTATCAATGATCACACTACATACCTTCTCTTCACATTTGCACCTCATTCTAAAAAACTCTT
Source organism: Sequoia sempervirens (assembly GCA_007258455.2). Taxonomy (NCBI): domain Eukaryota; kingdom Viridiplantae; phylum Streptophyta; class Pinopsida; order Cupressales; family Cupressaceae; genus Sequoia; species Sequoia sempervirens. The sequence continues at coordinate 22,849 of VDFB02156476.1, read as the reverse complement.
CCTTTGAACCAGTTCATTGTCCTCATTCAATAGGGCTTGCCTAGTCATTAAGGTCTCTCCTCTTTCAACTTCTTCTAAGTGTGATGACTCTACATCTTATTCATTCATGTTTGCTACTCTAGCATGGTTTTTAGGTCTCCTATTGGTTCTTTCTTGATTGTGAGGGTAGTAATATGCTCTATTTCCTTCTTCTCCACATCGGAAACAAGTTCCATGGAAGCCTCCTCTTCCAAATCCTCTACTCAATCTTCCTCTACCTCTAAAATTTTGCTCTTTAGGATTGAAAGAATTTTCTAATTTTTTATTTTTGCTACTACCTTGGACTCCATATTTCTATTTTTTTTTATTTCCTTCATAAGACCTTCCTTTGATTCTTCCACCACGACATCTTCCTCTTTGCTTGCTCTCAAAATTTTTGTTTAATCTCTCTTCTACCTTCAATGCAAACTGATATGCATCCTCAATGGTGTGCATCCTCGCCAAATCAAACTCTTCCTGTATGCTTAGCTTTAACTCATTGATGTAACGGGCTACTTTCTCCTTGTTTGCTTCAACATGTTTGATTCTTATTAATAATTTATGAAATTATTTTATGTACTCCTTCACAGTTCTTGTTCCTTGTTTGTTGGTGTTACAATTCGCACCTCTGGAGTGCATATTGGCAACGGACAACTATGCACAATATTAACTGCTCTTCAAATTAGGAGGGGAAGCTCCCTATTTTGCTGATATGCGTAAAAAGTAAAATATTCTAAAATCCTATCTTTTTGACTCAGTTGGTAGAGGCACAAGGTTAAGAAACCACATACATTGCAACTAAGTTTTTTCTCTGGTTTTGCAGATTCTTAACTACAACTAGGCTAACACTAAAACTATCCTATTTCCTCAAGAAAAACAGAGCATGAGGACTTAGGAGAAAGTGGGAATGGTTGACGATAAACTTTATATCAGGATTCCCAAGGAGGTGGAACACCTATCCAAGGTGTAGGCTGAAATGAAGGTTATTGGAAACAACATCAAACGATAAACTTTATTTCTAAATTCCCATGGAGGAGGAACCCCTATTTGAGGTGTAGATATGAAAGAAAGCTTATTGAAAATAAAAATTAAATGACAATACTTATTTCTAAATTCCCAAGGAGGAGGAACCCCTATCTGAGGTGTAGATATGAAAGAAAGACTATTAATAACAACATCAAACGATAATCTCTATTTCTAAATTCCTGAGGAACCCCTATCTAAGGTGTAGATATGAAACAACATTATTAAAACAAATAAATATGGGACAAAAAATTGCATGAAGGACCTAACACATAATGAACGATCAAACCAACTTTATATTAACAAAGTGAACCAATAGAGAATAGCAATATTACATGACAAGGTGGGCATTGAAACAATTTGTTATCATAGCAAAAGTTAAAATACAATGAGAAAGGGTGCTCTTATTTATAGAACCTCAAAGCAGTAGGAAACCCTAAAATCTCCTTAAGTTAACATGAGTCTCAATGCAAGCATGCAAGATTTATTGCTAAGCCTAAATGTATGCAACTAAACAGTTAACTAGAAAAACTACCTCAGTTAACTAAAACTAAACTAAATGGACATTGCAACACACAAGTCCTTATTGATATGAAAGTTAATTGATAACTAACATCAGTCGATTGAAACTAAAAAATTCATATGTACATGGGTATCTCCAAAATAGACATGCAATGATATGTGGATCAACGAGTTAGCTCAGAAAGAAGCATCAAGTTAACTGTTGTGTCTAATGTCTATCCTGAAAAGGTGGGATGCCCTGATCTAGTAGTTCACTGGATGTGATCTCAAGCAAGTAACCCCTCCACGAGGTTGTTGACTGCATCACCATCTGGAGCACTGATAATCCTCTAAAGAACTTTGTGTCTCCTCAACATCTCTTCATCGTCTATGATGTAACTTTGCAGTTCTCTTCCACTCTTGGCCACCTCATCAAATAATGCTGACAACACTATAAGTTGATCCACTTACAGCCAACTGAATCACCACTGAAAATACTGTGAATGAGTCTCTACAACTCTAATTGTACGTCGTCAAGATCGATGTATTCACCACCCTCACACTGATACTGGCAAGGGACTCGTGATATGAAATTTCTCATGAACTTGATAGCACTTGTCACCTTTTCTCTGCTCTTAGTCAACTCTGCAGAAATTGTTTCATGTATTTTTACCTTGAAGATTAATTGTTTTCTCCAAGAAAAAATCACTCCCTTATCCTCTTCTATAGTGACTTAATCATATGTCATCCTTAGGTGAGAGACATGATCTCATTCCATGGTTTTTCTACCACTAAGTCTCGCTCTGAATCCTGAATTTGTGTACGAAGTTCGTGGGCATTGTACCTCAATTGGTACAAATCTGAAAGCATGAAGTGTCCCCTTGTGACAAACTCCTCTTCCCAGTCTTTCAAGTGCTTCCAATTTACAACTAGCTGACTTAGCTGATTTTATTCTACTGGTAACTCTAACATCTTTCAAAGCAAGGTGGTGACTTTCTTAGTGTTATGCATAAGGTTGGAGATATATTGGCAAAGTTGCTGGTTTTTAGCCTTGAGCACTGCTTTGTCTTCTCCATCCTTTATTACTCTCTCCTTTATTATTTATGTTGCAACCTCGAGGAAATCTGTATCTACTTGGTGTGTGCTTCTACCAAGGTTGACCTTTATCAAGGTAAAGTCATCGACTTCTACCTAGTCTAAGTTTTTATCCTCTGGCGGTGCAACGGTCTCAATTATGATCTTCTTATCCACATTCCTTTCTACATGGACTTGCTTCTTGCACTTTCTATCCAGCATGTCCTAATAGACATTATCAAAATCTGAGAAGTCCAGTTGATAGGATGGTTTCCTCCTCTTCCTACCTAGAAGATTCTCAATCCAAGACAACTCTCGACTAATCTCACTGGAAGGATCGGTGCTAGACCTAGGAATTCATGATGAGTGGGAATGCGTTGAAGCACTGCTATGCGGTGGTGAGTCTGACTCCAAGTTGATGAAAACTTGAGACTGTTGTGGTGTTGGTGATGAAATGGGAGGCTCTACCTCTATTTTTGGCATGTTCTCAGTTGTATCTGTGGCAATCTCCAAATGTTTTTCTTGCTAGTCCAAATCAACAACTGGTGATTTTCCCTTTGAATGCCTTGACATTTTGCTTCCTTTAGGAGGATTACTCCATTTATTTTGTCCGGTTTTGGACTTTGACATGGAAGGCGCGAAGCAATTGGCACTCTGTGTTTGGCATGGCTTCCCACCTTGTGTCCTCTTGATATCCAAGTATGCGCTTATTTTTGACAACCCTCGCTTTGATCTTTCTTTAAAATATATGCATTCTTTAGCAACCAATCAATGGTTGGAAGTTACATTCAACTTGATCTCTGAAGAATTGAGGAAGTGTGACATCCCCATCATCATCGGATAACCCTTCCACATCCTCGACATGAAATCAACAATCTATGAAAGGGTGAACCTGTTGTAGCTACGCCTTCGCACCTCAAATTCGTCCTCACAGTTGAACCAATAGTCTTCCATGGAAGGCTTGTGAGAGAATGAGTGCCAAGGCATGCCGGGGTGCGACCCTATAAATCCCTATCTATAATGGAAAAGTGGTAGTTGACTTGCATTTGTTGCACAAATAGGTGTGAACCTCGTACAACTTCATAGCAATTCCATGAACACCACCTTATCTGAAGGATAATAGAGTAACATGGATGGATGACCTGAATATCTGTATACACGAATGTAGGTAATAGTAGGGAACTAGATGAACCAATCTTCCCATTCTACCATCGCTGATTTGGCTTGTATTGAGATACGTACATGTACCTCACAATCCAGGTTCCTCACGGTGTACATCAAAAGTGACTTTTGCACTCATTTGAAGTGTCGCTCGGACTGTGTGAACTCGAGCTGCAAGTAATATTGATGAAATTTTTGTACACTTAGAATCCCCATTGTATTCAACCCTCTAAACTGGCCTTGGAAGGCTATCAGATACACAAGGTACGAACACATGTGGAATTCATGAGCAATCAAGAAATCAATCATTTATCTATGGAGAACGTCGTTGATCAAAGAGGCCCAGTCGTAATGCTCCTTTCTGTTAATGATCTGAGCCATGATGTAATACATCCAAGGCTAGAATTATTTGGATTAAGAAAGCCAATCATAATCACATATTCATCTTTGAACTCTCCACGACCCACATTATTTGGAAAGTTAACTTTCTTCTGTTTAGGCCACCTCTCTACCATTCTCCTCTGAAATTTCTCCTTATCAGCATTGAACGCCTTCTCACACTATTCCATGGATATGACCAAATCATTCAGATTTGAAGGAATATTGAATCACTTCTCGATGTCCTTTGGCCTGATACTACATATCACTCATCCATCCACTAATTGAATTTCTTGAGTAGTAGAGTTGTAATGCTTTACACAAGCCATTACGAATTCTATACACTGTGTTGTGATGGGAAGTGAAGCCGGATCTAGCAACCCAGATTCCTCTATGTTTTGAAGTGTAATTTGGCCTATCTCTGAAGCGTTCAAGTCAACCTCTGGATGCACCTGATGCAAATTTGTGTTAGTCGTTCTAATGAAATCATGAATTAAGACCGATTTGGTCTTGAATTCAATCTAAGTGAACTGCATTCTAAAAAACTAGCATGTTGACTATAAACACGACTATGTTCTGACAACTTCTTCGGAAAGCTAAAAATAATCTTGATGAGGCCAAAAATAGCCTGTCGAGGGGCAATTTTCACGAAAAATTCCAAGACATGGGTTTTGTAGAGAAAATGATTCTAAGCAAACCCACAACACTAGAAATTTCAAAAAATGTTTTTTTTGTTTGACATGCAAAGACTTTTCAAAAAAAAGCAACAGGGGTTGCGAGGGGCAATTTTTTCTAATATGGGTTTTGAAAACTATGAAAAATTATTGTTTACTTGGACATGCGAGAGAAAACCTAAGACAAGGATAGAAGAAATAAGAGAGAAAATATAAGTTATATTCTGCCTCTGTAAAAATGACACCTGTCCTTGAATAAAGTCTGTTGAGCAATCTAGACCTGTATCTGCAAAGAACATTGAAAAATATCACCTGTAGCGCCTTCAAATCTTGCTTGCATGAGAAAATACGTGTTTTTCTTCAACCTATGATGAAGATAATGGACACCTTAATGCATATTTAAAGAATTTTTGAGGGTTAAGGTGTCACATGCAGGCAAAAACCCTATTTTTTGGACGAAATAATCTCATTGGACCCCATTTAGTTAACAAAAATGGAGATTGAACCTTAAAATAGGCGCCACTTAAAAATAATGGAGCAAATATGCCACATGCAAAAATAATGGAGGTGAAACTGAAGTTTAATTATTATTTTAATTCAATTCAAAAATCCCATCATTATAGGGTGACCAAGTACAAGTTAGTTTCAAAAGTCAAAGTTTGACTTTGGGCACCATTTCCTAGACTTAGAAACTTTTTGCTAATTTCCTAGTTTTTAGCTTTTGAAAATGTCGTCGTAGCCTCTGTTTGACAATGAATTTCGGATGCTCGATTGATCTTGGAGCTTAGCTAACACATTCATCGCGTAGCTAGATCAATTTTGATGAGGTGTTGCTAAGAGGTGCAAGAGCTAAAAACTTCGTCTGATGCCTTTAATTCAAGGGCACCTTTTTCCAAAAGGGTGCATATGACACTAGACTTAGCCATTTTCTGGATTTTGTCTCTTTGTGCTTCAATCTACCACTATTGATGACTAATGATTCCCATTGACTGGATGTTGAATCTGTCGCGAAGATGAAAGAATTTTGCAAAGGATGACTTTATGTGCAACGTCTAAAAGTTTGATTAAGTACCTCAAATGCAAGGGCACCCCTGGCCTGTAGGGGAAAAATTAACCTTCTGAGACGCATTTTACAACTTGTAACTTTCAACCGAAAGCTCCACTTTGACCTTCATTGTCGGGAGTTGGATTGCTCTAATGCTTGTGTCGATGATCTCATCGTGAAGATGGAACTTGACTTGGAAGAGATATTCTTGGGAGTGAAGAAGCTAGAAAATTACTTCTAAGACCTCTAGTAGAAGGGCGCCTTTCTCAAGGAAGGTGCATTTTTCCATACTTAGCCAAAATTCCACTTGCTTTTATCCTTCAGTGTTTTCTGCTAATTCTTCATCTACAGGCATTTGACGGACCTTGAGAGTTGACGGTTGAATTCACTGTGTAGCTTGGAGGATTATAAATAGATCTAATGAAGAAAACAGCTATCGAAAACCTCATCTAGTTGGCCAAAAGGCTAGGCGCCCCTGGCCTGCAAAGCTACATTTTGACATTTAAACTTTTATTTTCCCTTTGTTTTGCATGCTTGTTGAATCAACAGTCATGGTCATTCAGTATGTCTTGTGGACTAGTGAATGAATTCATCGTGAAGCTGGGCTGAATCTAAAGAAATCCCCCTAAGATGATTACTACAAATTCTGACATCTGACAGGCTTTATTTGAGGGCACCCTTGGGCTACAAGGGCACAGATTTTGTATTTTGACTTCCATCTTTGATGTGTTGATTTTTCGTATCTTCTGCTTCTAAAGGATTTGTCAGAGTTTCGAAAATCTGATGGATTGGCTTGACGACTCACTGGAAAGCTAGCAGAAATTCAAAGAAGATGAGTGTATTTGCAAGCATCAACAATTGTATTTGAGCCTTCAATTTCAAGGATGCCCCTGGCCTACAGGGACGCAACTGGCTCCAAAACTGATGAATTTCAGATGATTTCACCTCTTTCACACTTCGCAAACACCATGTCACTTATTGAGTTGACTGCGTTGAAGCATCATTGCCACCAACACGAGTACGAGACTACATTTTACCATTTTTTACGTGTACGGACACTGCAAAGTTAACTTGCACAATGATTGCACAAGTATCTCCCACATAGCAAAGTGAAGCATTTCCAAACTTGGAATATTTTTTCTAATTTTCACCATTTGGAAATCCCCTATGTTGCAAAGCATCTTTTTTAGCATCTTTCATTGCAGAAACTTTTGTGATGAGTTTCAGGTTTAGATTTCGACACTTGGTACTGGCCAATTGTCGTTGATGATCTCAGAGGTCCTAACTTTTCTCCTGAAAAAGTGAAAACAACTGACCAGACTTAAACTGACTTTTTCTTGATTCTAACTTCAGCAATGTGATTGTGATGTGAAATAAGCCAATCAAAATTAATTTCAGCTAATTCTGGAAAGATCCTATTTTTAGGGTTTTTTCCTAAAAATAGGGGTCTGGAAACCCTAATTTTCAAATTTTTCAAATTTTTCCAATATCTTCTAAATATTAAACCCACAAAAAGCCGATGCTTGGTTTGACCAAAAATTGACTTTTGGCGACAATTTTACAAGATTTAGACCATTTTAATCAAAATGCCTTAATGAAGCAAAAATTTCTTTTTAGGTACAACATTAGGCTCTGTCTAGTGACCATGTCGAATACTTAGGGTATAGGAGAACCAAGAATATTTAGGTTTTTGTAGACCAATATGACTTATCATTATGACAAGGAGTCAAGACTCTTTCCTAATCACCTGACACTTTGGAGTTTTCCTAATCACCTAAAACTAGACTACCTAAGAAACCACCTAAAACATGACAAAACTTCACGAAACGGAGAAACACATCACGAAATAATGAAAAGCATGAATAAATTATTTACAAAAATTCACTCCTCCCTCGAAGAGATGAAGTGCTTGAGATATTTCCTGCTATATGGTAGCGGGAGAAGCCTTCCATTTGAATATGAGAGAATGTAAGTATTCTCTCTTGTGAACTCATGGATTTGAAAAGGCCTTATCCACAAGGAATCAAATTTTCCATGCATTCCTTTAGGTTCGTGTCTTTTGTCCCATAATAGGACTTGATCTCCAATCTCGAAGTCTCGCTGATGAGCCTTCTTATCAAAGATTTTCTTCACTCGCTCTTGATGCTGAGTGATTCTATCGACGAACTCCACCCTTTCTTCCTCTAGCATCATTAGGTACAAAATCCGCTTCTTGATTGGATATTTGAATTCTTCATCCTCCATTGCAAATTCTAGTTGTAAAGCGGACAACTCTAGTGTAATGGGTAACATTGCTTTTGTACCATACAAAAGAGTAAAAGGCGAGGTGTCGATGGCTCTTTTGGGAGTGATTCTATCAGCCCAAAGAGCATCATATAACTTTTTCTGCCAAGCTCGTTGATATGAGTCAACCAACTTACGCACAATTGTGACTATGTTCTTGTTTAAATATTCGGCTTGTCCATTACCTTGAGGGTAATAATCTAATGTGTGTGAGTGACAATGTGATGTCGTGATCAAAACAAAATTCTAGGAGGTACCCCGAAGCATAAAATGATGTTCTCTTTCAAAAAGTCACAATAGACTTCTGAGGTAGCCCACTTAGTAGGAATAGCCTCAACCCATTTTGTAAAATAATCTGTTCTTGTAAGGACATAGACATGCCCCTTGCTAGAACGTGGGTTGATAGGACCTACAAAATCCATATCCCATTGTTGAAATGGAGCATCGATAATCACCGGCCTGAGTGGAAGGGATGCCAATTTGACTTTGCCAGCAAATTGCTGACACATTTGACACCTCTACACCCATTCATATGCATTGTGAAACATAGTTGGCCAATAAAACTATGCTCATAGGATTTTGAATGTAGTGGCTCTTGATGAGAAGTGACCACCACATGCTTGACTATGAAATGCCTCCAACAATCTTTGTTGTTGGTTCATACTGACGCATAATAGAAATGTTTTGTCAAGGCCACGCTTGTATAGAATGTTATTAATAAGCATGAATTTTTGTGCTTTCAGCTTCAAAGTTCTTTTATGTTGTTTTTCCAAGTGACGTAGACATTCTCCATAAGTTGAATAATACCATAGAGCAGTGTACCATTCTTTTGCATAATCAGCTAGTAGGACCAAAGGAAGGTCCTCTTCAATTTCAAGTTCAGATTCAATTTCGCCATTGCCTTGGTACTTTTGATCTCCATCTTCTACCAACAACTAACAAAGACCTTGCCCGCGAATGAGCTTGGTCAACTTGATCTCCAGATCCTATTCTTGAACTTTAGCAATCCAATTTCCTCTTTTCATGCCCATCTCCTATTGAGTTAGCACACTTTTAACCATTGGATCGATGGAAAACATCATTGTGTGAGAATTCAAGATATAGAATCTAAAATTTTTGACAACTTTGACAAAAACATACACATTCTTCTCAATTTGAGAATAGTGCGATTCACTATCCTTAAAACTGTTGCTCATAAAAGCTATCAGAGATTCTCCTTCTTCATTTAGCTTTTGTTTTAGTATGGCAAACAGAGTGTGCTTTGATGCATAACAATAAAGGATGAAATCCTTCTCAAAGTCGGGATGGACCAGCATTGGTGCGTTAGCAATGGCTTTTTTTATTTTGGTGAAAGCTTGCTCGCCTTCTTCTGTCCATATGAAAGATGATGAATTTTTCATCATAGCTGAAATCTCCTTTGTCAGCTCTGAGAAATCAAGTACAAACCTTTTGATAAAGTTGAATTTACTAAAAAAGGAATGCACTTGTGTTTTATTTGTAGGAAGAGATGGGTTTTTAATCAAATCCACCCGATTTGGGTCAATCTTAGTCCCCTCTTTGGAAACGATATGGCCAAGTAACTTGCCCTCTGTCACCACAAAGATAGACTTCTTAGGATTCAATGAGATCTTGTGGTACCTGCATCTTTCAAACACTTTCACAAGATGTGAAAAGTGATCTTGTGTTTGTTTGAAAAAATGGTAAGGTCGTCAAGGTAGATGACTATGATTTTATTTTTAAGATCCCCAAAAGCTAGATCCATGGCTCTTTGAAAAGTTGCACCAGCGTTGATGAGGCTGAAGGGCATCCTCTCATAAGAAAATGTTCCCCACGGGGTGGTGAAATTTGTTTTGATCTAATCCTCCTCTGCCATTGCAATTTGATTGTATTCAGAAAAACCATCAAGTAGTGATAGCATTTCAGAACTGGTGATTGTCTGCAAAGTGTGCTCCATGATTGATAAGGGGTAATTATCCTTCAAGGACAATTGATTCAAATTCTTGAAATCTATGCAAATTTTTATTTCTCCGTTCTTTTTACGCATAGGAACTATGTTTGACACCCAGGTGGAATGATGTATTGGAAAAATGATTTTAGAGTCCATTTTCTGAATCTTCACGTAGATAGTGTCTTGGATATGTGGATTGTAATGTCTTTTATTTTGCATGAAAGGCTTGACATCAAACTTCAGAGGAATTGTATGAGACAATTCAACGAGTCTGAAGACTTTCAAGTCTTCGTAAGACTAGGCAAAAACATCCTTGTATTATGTGAAAAGGGCGATAAACTTCTCGCTTTCTTCTAGAGTACAACACTTGCCTAAATTAACAAGTCGAGGCTTGTCTTTAGTACTGATGTTCACTTGATAATGCTTAGTAGAAGTATTATCACCTGAATTCTTTTGATCTTGGATGTATCTGTCATGCCTGTCAAAAATGTTCTCTAAAGAAACGAAACCCTTGGGAATTTGATTTCCTTTCAATTGAATGATCCCAGAGTCTGTAACTTCAGAGTCTTTTGTAATTGATTCTTTAAAAGGAGTAGAACTACCTTCAAAGAAAAATTCCTTGTAATTGTCTCCCATGATGAGAAACTCTTGAATGTCATCATCATTGTCGAAGACCTGCCAGTTGCTAAAATTATCTGGAATAGTTGACCTGTAAATTAGCTCAATAGCAAAAGTATCCTAACGAAAGTCAAAATGTGACATGAATAAAGTAGCTGATACCACGAGGGCATTGGCTCTACTATTGTCCATGCGTGGAATATATTTGATGTCAAACACCTCGAACTAGTCGATGGCATTCCACACCCTTTGTTTGTAGGATTGAAGGCGATTTTTCCTGACTAAGAATTGATCTTTGATCTGCTCGACGATCAACTCTGCATCTCCTTCAACTTTAAGTAACTTGATCCCCATATTCTTTGCATTTTTGAGACTTAGTAAAAGCGGCTCATATTCAACTATGTTATCGGTGCATTCGAATTGCAATCGGTATGTAAAAGGATAAAGACAACCTTTGGGATAAGTGATGATAACTCCTACTCTTGAACCTACTATTGAGCAACTGTCATCAAATTGCATTGTCCACACTTTTGAATCTTCATATGATGTACTTGTAGAGAGTGCAAACTTTTGACTATCTTCAATTACTTCAGACATCATAGCATATGTGCCCAAACCCGTGTCTTGATATAACACTTGTGCCTGGGGGTCCTGGGACTTTACCACCATAAATCTTGACTTTGCCTCAGGTTCCAACTTGAAACTACCTTTCTTCAATGAGATTGTCACAAACAACCAATCCAATTGAATTTCACCTCTGAGGTCTTTGCAAAAGCTTCTACTGAGTAACATCCTGTAACTAGTTGGAATATATGCCACCAAGATGGTCATCATTATCTTCTTTTCTAGACAAGATGCCATCCTCACTTATGAATCTTTTAGTTGACCAACCAATGGCACCGACTTCGACTCAAGTAACACTTGTCATGAGTTTTGGTGCACAAGAGTCCCAACGCATTCATGATCTGCAAGGGCATGACGTTTTCTTAAGCTTCTGAGTCTATGATACAATTGTTGAGTTTAAAACCTCTTATATACAAAGATATATAGAATGGTTTTGGTTTTTCTTCCACTGGTACAGATGAATCAAGCAATGTAGGTTGGATTGTAGCCTTCTTCTTTACAACCTTAAGGATCCACTCCAATTGCTCTAGATGTTCTTGAAGATACTCTAGTTGTGAAATATGTACCTTCATCCTCATCATGGAAGACACAATGTCAAAGTTTTCCAAAGATGAATCTTGAGTAACGGGCATGGTGTTCTCTTGTGAAGACTCAGGATTAGAAGTGGAAGGCACTTCTTTTCCCTTTTCATTTATTTTATGCTTTTCCTCTTCTTCTTTCTATGCTTTGAAGTGTTGGGCACGTGTAAAAACAGGTGATGAAATGTTTTCATGATTTACCGCAAGAGAGTACTGACAATATTCTTCTTCTTCTTTATTGATAGGTTCTCTATCGAAGTATCCCATTACAAAGTCTCCATCAAATTTGTTCGTCTATGGTGAGACAAAATTTGCATTTGGTGAAGGTACAAAACTTGTACTTGGAGCAGCGTCAGCAAATCCCATGATCTAGTTCATTCTTTGATTTTTTAGACATGTGGATCTGGTGTGTGCATCAGTGTTATGGAAAGAGCAAAAAGATGTAGAATTTTTCAGTGTTAACAGGTTGTGTTGGTTGTCCTAGTGGAAACCTCGGCTTCTAGTTGTTGAATAGCTGAAAATTATTCCTCTTTGACTAGTATGGCTGTTGAGGTTGATATGGTGGTGGTGCGGGCAGTGCTTGCTACCCTTGACTGGGTGACTATCTTTTGAGGATAGTCACCTCGTTGGCAACCTTCTGTAGCAGTGGATCTATAGACGCTTGAACAAGCGGTTAGATTGTGTCATTCTTCATCTTTTTGGTCGTGATCATATTGTCTTCAAGATTAATAGCTTCTTCTTGTGCACATTGTAAATCTACTTCATGGCTCATCTTCAAGAAAAAGGTTATCTCTGACAAGAGAGCGTTGACGAAGCTACTCAACAAAATCTCATCAGATAGATTGAGCGTGTGACTAGGGAGTTAAACCTTGCCACAAACTCTCTCATCGGTTTAGTTGGCTCCATCTTCGAGTTTGAGAGTCACACAAATAATTGATGACTGTCTTCGGCAGGCTTGAAACATGCCAAGAATTTTTCGCTCATGACTGCCCAGCTTGTGATAATGCCCTATTCTAGATGATTGAACTAGGCTTGAAACATGCCAAGAATTTTTTGCTCATGACTGCCCAGCTTGTGATAATGCCTAGTTCTAGATGATTGAACCAGTCAGTAACATTCACCTCAAGAGTCTCAACAAAGAGATGGACGGTGATGTCCTCATGTGAAACATGCAAAACGGAGCAAGCCGTTGTGAATGCTGAGATGTGCTCATCGGGGTGACGAGACTCGTCGCTATGAAACCATGGGAAGTGCTTACGTGATCCTTTAGGTAGCTCATGGTGTCCTTGCAAGGCCAATGGTCTAATGTTGTCACCCCAAGGTAATGGGGTTGGATGTCTTGTATTCCTTTCATTTCGGTTGTTGTTGTTTTTGTTGTCGCCCATTGCTTCAGTTGGGACTGGAGATTCTTCTTCATATTCTTCTTGGAAATGATCAGGAACCTCTTGAAAGATTGGGTCTTCTTGAAAGAGAGGATTATTTCTCCTTCTTGTGTATACTTGGTAAACCAAGATGAATTATTCCCACGCGGGTGCAGGTAAAACTGGTCTACCAGTTGCAAGATCTGCCCTTTCTTCTTCTTTGTCCAGAGTAGTAGATGCATTCCTCCACTGAGTAGATGATGTGTGATTCTCAAAGATAAAAATTTGCAGGCTACTAATGATATTTGATTGCTCCGCTTGAATTAGTACAAAATTTGGCTGTATGATGGCCAAAGTAAGTCCTGGTTGTTGAATTGGAGCAGTAGGACGCCAAATGGTCATTCTCATGACATAAAAGCGTTAAGATTTTCTTGAATTTTTCTTACCTCATGCTCCACAGTGGGTGCCAGAAAACTATTGGTGTTACAATTTGCACCTCTAGAGTGTGTATTGGAAATGGATAGCTATGCACAATATTAACTGCTTTTCAAATTAGGAGGGGAAGCTCCCTCTTTTGTTGATATGCGTAAAAAGTAAAGTATTCTAAAATCCCATCTTTTTGACTCAGCTGGTAGAGGCATAAGGTTAAGAAACTACATACATTGCAACTAAGGCTTTTCTTTGTTTTGTAGATTCTTAACTACAACTAGGCTAATGCTAAAACTATCCTATTTCATCAAGAAAAATAAAGCATGAGGACTTAGGAGAAAGTGGGAATGGTTGATGATAAACTTTATATCAAGATTCCCAAGGAGGTGGAACACCTATCCGAGGTGTAGGCTGAAATGAAGGTTATTGGAAACAACATCAAACGATAAACTTTATTTCTAAATTCCCGCGGAGGAACCCCTATCCGAGGTGTAGATATGAAAGAAAGATTATTGGAAACAACACTTAAATGACAATCTTTATTTCTAAATTCCCAAGGAGGAGGAACCCCTATTCAAGGTGTAGATATGAAAGAAATACTATTAATAACAACATCAAATGATAATCTCTATTTATAAATTCCCAAGGAGGAGGAACCCCTATCTGAGGTGTAGATATGAAACAAGATTATTAAAAAAAAAAAATCTGGAACAACAAATTGCATGAAGGACCTAACACACAATGAACGATCAAACCAAATTTATATTAACAAAGTGAACCAATACAAAATAGTAATATTGCACGACAAGGTGGGGAACAACAATTTGTTATCACAACAAAAGTTAAAATACAATGAGCAAGGGTGTTCTTATTTATACAACCTCAAATGAGTAGGGAACCCTAAAATCTCCTTGAGTTAACATGAGTCTTGCAAGCATGCAAGATTTATTGTTGTTGGTGTAATTAATTATTTAATTACACTTACATAAGTTTACTTGGCATTTAATTATATTCCTAGGTATCATTTACTAGGTTATAGGTTCACGTGTTTGCTTAGGATATAAGATTCCTTCTAGAAGGATGAGTTGTCTTTTCTAGAAGTCTTATCTTATCTAGCATCATTTCCTAAGTAGTTAGTTAGTTGTCACATGTCATAAGATTATGACACATGTCAACATCATATTACATACTACATCTCAACCTTGCCTATATAAGCAAGGCTTCATATGTACTTTTCCATATTCAGTTTGGCATTCTTGCATCTTAATGATAGCATGATATTTCTGACATTTCTCTCTTGTGGAAGTTATTTTGTCTTGTAGGTGATTATGGGGTGTTTGAGGAGTTCACCATAAACTCCTACATGGTATCAGAGCTTCAGTGCTGCAGACTTCTTCCTGATCTGAGGGGACTTCTTCCTTATCTAAGGGAAAATCTTGGCATAAAAGCTTTGCTAGGTGCAAGTTGGGGCATTGAGAGCCTTGTCATTGAATCCAAGGCATCAGTAGTTATTTTATTGGAGTCATTTTTCATTTTTGCTTCAAAAATATAGCTTCCACTCATTTGAAGGAAAAATGATTTATGGGTTTTGTAGCCAGGGTCAAAATCTCAAATGGGTATCTTTTAGATTTTGCATATCTTCCACAGATCTAAAGAAAATTGTTGTACAAAAAATAATTGTGCGTCATTTTTCTCCTAGTTGAAGGCTAAATTCAACTTTAAAAAAAATAATAATAACTTTTGGCCATGGTGTCTATTCTTGGAAAATGAGATATCGACGGAAAGCTAGTTTTGAGCACTTCATAGTGTTGTTGACCATTTTTTTAGATTTTGTCATCTACACAAATTTGAGGTTATTTTTCATCATGGAGGCAAATGTAAACATTCATCAATGCATGCACTATTTCTTTTTTTGTGTGCATTAAGTTTGCATTTTCTCTACACTTCATTTCAATTCCAGATCATCTTTCAATCGACTATTGCTTCATAGATTCCAGAGTTGTGCCAATTTGAGAGTTTTCCAGTGTTCCTTGGCATCGGGTTTGTTGTTACTTTTCATGATTTCGACTTGAGTCCTTGAGTGACTCTAATATGGTTTCTATCAAATAGAAGTATCTTTCCTTGCTTGTTGAATTAAGGATTCCAGTGTTACTCCACAGTGTACTTCCAGTGCTTCTCTTGCAGTAACTTATCTCCTTATGGGGGGCTAAATGGTCTCTCTTTTCATCCTTTGTATGGATGGAGATTGATTGGATTTGTGATGAATATCATTATTGTATTTCATCTCTCTTTTGGAGAGGAGTTTTGTAACAGTGGGTTTTCTCCTTTTCTCTGTTTGTGAGACTTCTTTACATTGCATTTGTACATGGGTACCTAACATGGCCTCGTAGTTGGGACCCATCATTGCATCTTCGCATCATTTGCATAATAATTTCCTTCCTAAGTTGCACTTATGGAGGGGTGTTGGTGTAATTAATTATTTAATTACACTTACATAAGTTTACTTAGGCATTTAATTATATTCCTAGGTATCATTTACTAGGTTATAGGTTCACATGTTTGCTTAGGATATAAGAATCCTTCTAGAAGGATGAGTTGTATTTTCTAGAAGTCTTATCTTATCTAGCATCATTTCCTAAGTAGTTAGTTAGTTGTCACATGTCATAAGATTATGACACATGTCAACATCATATTACATACTACATCTCAACCTTGCCTATATAAGCAAGGCTTCATATGTACTTTGCCATATTCAGTTTGGCATTCTTGCATCTTAATGATAGCATGATATTTCTGCCATTTCTCTTGTGGAAGTTATTTTGTCTTGCAGGTGATTTTGGGGTGTTCGAGGACTTCACCATAAACTCCTACAATTGCTAAGCCTAAATGTATACAACTAAATAGTTAACTAGAAAAACTACCTCAGTTAACTAAAACTAAACGAAATGGACGTTGCAACATGCAAGTCCTTATTGATATGAAAGTCAACTAATAACTAACATCAGTCAACTGAAACTAAAAACTCCATATGTACATGGGTACCTCCAAAATAGACATGCAATGATATGTAGATCAATGAGTTAACTCATAAAGTATCAAGTTAACTGTTGTGTCTAATGTCTATCCTGAAAAGGTGGGATGCCCTAATCTAGTAGTTCACTGGCTACAATCTTGAGCAATTAACCTCTCCATGAGGTTGTTGACTGCATCACTGTCTAGAGCATTGGTACTTTGAAGAACTCAGTGTCTCTTAAGCATCTCTTCACCGTCTATGATGTAACTTTGCAGTTCTCTTCCACTCTTGGGCACCTCATCAAATAATGTTGAAAAGATTATAAGTTGATCCAACTTACAACCAACTAAATCACCACTAAAAATACCGTGAATGAGTCTTTGCAACTCTGACTGTATGCCAAAATACCCCCGTGACTTGTTTGAAGTGTCACTTGGATTGTGTGAACTCAAGCTGTGCATAATATTGATGAACTTTTTGTACACTTAGAATCCCCACAGTGTTCAACCCTCTAAACTAGCCTTGGAAGGCTATCAAATACACGAGGTAATGCAATTACATGGAATTCCTAGTATGCTCAAGAAAACCAAATATCTATCTCAGGAAGAATGTAGTTGACAAAGAGCCCCAATCAAGCAAATGCCGCTTAAGTTGATGATCCGAGCCATGATGTAAATACATGCTGGAATTGGCATTAATGAATGAAGTAAATATTTTGCTAAGAATGGTA
Organism: Sequoia sempervirens; assembly: GCA_007258455.2. Classification (NCBI taxonomy): domain Eukaryota; kingdom Viridiplantae; phylum Streptophyta; class Pinopsida; order Cupressales; family Cupressaceae; genus Sequoia; species Sequoia sempervirens. Next base: position 5,391 of record VDFB02156476.1, on the reverse strand, counting down.
ATCATAATCGTGATATTCATCTTTGAACTCTGTGACCTGATTTCGCAAGCTTAACTTTCTATTTATTCCGAATTCTCTCTCTCATATTCTCCTTCGAGATTCCTTTATCAAGATTGAACGCTTCTCACATTGAAACGTTCCGTAGTTTTTTATTAAGGACTAAATTATTTAGATTCTCGAGTGGAATATCGAAGCACTTCTCGATGTCCTTGGGCATGATATTGCATATCACTCATCCATCCACTGATTGAATTTCTCGTGTAGTAGAGTTGTAATGTTGTACACAACCCATTACGAATTCTATACATTGTATTGTGATGGGAAGTGAAGTCTCTAGCAACCCAGATTCCTCAATGTTTTGAAGTGTAATTGGGTCATCTTGGGCCAGTCGCTTCAACCCTCGGGATGCACCCCCAAATCTACGTCACCATCTCTACGAAACGGCGACTAACAATCGATTTGTCCTCGACCACCAATGAACCTATCTAAAAATCCAGTATGTTTAATTTATGTTCACAACTATGTTCTGACAACTTTCTCCAGAAAGCTAAAATGGCTCCTAGTGAGGCTAAAAATAGCCTATTGAGGGGCAATTTTCATGAAAAAATTCTGAGACATGGGTTTTGTAGAGAAAATGATTCTAAGAAAACCCACAATGTTAGAAATTTGAAAAAATTCCTTTTAGTTTGACATGCAAAGACTTTTTGAAAAAGTAATAGGGGCAAAGAAGGTCAAGCGGGACAATTTTTGAAAAATTCGAATATGGGTTTTGTAGCCACCAATGTGTTGATCAAGCCCAGATTATTCATTTTCCAAAATATTGACTTTTCCTCTACCATGCAAAGGAATCTCCAGAAAAAGCAAAGCTACGGGGCAATTTTTCCTGAAAATTTCTAGCACATGGGTTTTGTAGAGAATGTCGTGCACAACATACCCAAATGATCAAAACTATGAAAAACTATCATTTACTTGGACATGCGAGAGAAAACATAAGACAAGGATAGAAGAAATAAGACAGAGAAAATGGAAGTTATATTTTTCCTCTGTAAAAATGACGCCTATACTTGAATGAAGTTTGTTGAGCAATCTGGACCTGTATTTGTGAAGAACACTAAAAAATATCACCCATAGCGCCTTCAGATCTTGCTTGCATGAGAAAATATGTGTTTTCCTTCAACCTGTGATGAAGGTAATGGACACCTTAATGCATATTTAAACATTTTTTTAGGGCTAAGGTGTCACATGTAGGCAAAAACCCTATTTTTGGATGGAATAATCTCATTGGACCCCATTCAATTGACAAAAATGGAGACTAAAGCTTAAAATAGGTGCCACTTAAAAATAATGGAGGAAATACACCACATGCAAAAATAATGGAGGTGAAACTAAAATTTAATTATTATTTTAATTCAGTTCAAAAATCCCACCATTATAGGGCCGACCAAGCACTTTAGTTTCAAAAGTCAAAGTTTGACTTTGGGTGCCATTTCCCAAACTTAGAAACTTTTTGCTAATTTCCTACTTTTTAGCTTTTGAAAATGTCGTCGCAGCCTCTGTTTGACCCTGAATTCTGGATGCCCGGTTGATCCTAGAGTTGAGTTGACACATTCATCGCATAGCTAGATCAAGTTTGACAAGGTGTTGTTGGGAGCTGCGAGAGCTAAAAAATTTGCCTGATGCCTTTAATTCAAGGGTGCCTTTTTCCAAAAGGGTGCATATGACACCAAACTTGGCCATTTTCTAGATTTTGTCTCTCCGTGCTTCAATCTGCCACTGCTGATGACTAACGATTCTTGTCGATTGGATGTTGAATCCATCGTGAAGCTGAAGAATTCCACAAAGGATGACTATATGTGCAACGTCTGAAATTTGGATTAAGTACCTCAAATGCAAGGGTGCCCCTGGCCTGTAGGGGTGCAATTAACCTTTTGAGACACATTTTGCAACTTGTAACTTTCAACCGAACAATCCACTTTGACCTTCACTGCTAAGAGCTAGATTGCTTCGATGCATGTGTCGGTGATCTCATAACGAAGATGGAACAACTTGGAAGAGATGTTCCTGGGAGTGAAAAAGATAGAAAACTACTTCTAAGACCTCCAATAGAAGGGCGACTTTCTCAAGGAAGGTGCATTTTTCCATACTTAGCCAAAATTCCACTTGCTTTTATCCTTTAGTGTTTTTCGCCGATTCTTCATCTATAGGCATTTGACCGACCTTGAGAGTTGACAGTTGGATTCATTCTATAGCTTGGAGGATTATAAACAAATCTCATGTAGATGACAGCTATCGAAAACCTTATCTAGTTGGCCAAAAGGCTAGGCGCCCTTGGCCTGCAGAGCTACATTTTGACATTTTAACTTTTATTTTCCCTTTGTTTTACGTGCTTGTTGAATTAGCAGTCACAGTCATTGAATATGTCTTACGGATTGGTGAATGGATTCATTGTGGAGCTAGGCTAAATCTGAAGAAATCCCCAAGAGACGGTTACTACAAATTCTGGCATTTGACAGGTTTTATTTGAGGGTGCCCCTGGGCTACAGGGGCATAGATTTTGTATTTTGACTGTAATCTTTGATGTGTTAATTTTTTGTATCTTCTGCTCCCAGGGGATTTTCTAGAGTTTCACAAATCTAATGGATTCACTTGATGAATCACTGGAAAGCTAGCAGAAATCTGAAGAAGATGACTATATTTGCAAGCATCAACAACTGTATTTGAGCCTTCAATTTCAAGGTCTCCCTTGGCCTGCAGGGGCGCAACTGGCTCCAAATTGATGAATTTTAGATGATTTCACCTCTTTCGTGCTTCGCGAACATCGTGTCTCTTGCTAAGTTGATTGCATTGAAGCATCACTACTGCCGGTCCACGAGTACAAGACTGCATTTTACCATTTTTACGTGTACAAACTATTGACCTCCTCTAATGGTTTAATAACTAAGCCCTTAAAGCTATGACTTAGAGATTAGATATCCGCACTAAGTAGTTATCTTGCTCATCATGAAGGTTCATTTCATTATCAACCCAGGGATGTGAACTTGAAATGGGTTAGCACTATTTGTGCATTAGGACTCAATTGTAGTCATCCTCATCCTATAACTAGAAAGGAAACAATACTGAAAGTAAACTGCTTGAAAGGAATTAGCATAAAAGTACTGAGCATGAATCAACAACTAAACTGAACTAAAATGAATGAAAGAAACAAAAATATCAGCAAATAGATGGGAAGTTACTCTGTTTGCCTTGGTTGCAGGAAAAGACATAGAAAAAAGTTCTAATGGCTGTAGGAACAGACAACTGCTAAGACCGTAACTAATTTTTGAATAGAAAAGTAACTACTAAACTGAATGTATGGAATTCTCACCAAGTGGGCACCCTTGAATGAGTCTTCCTTAAACTAACTTAGATGCAACAAATCAAAATATCATTTCATTCATTGAAAACATGGTTACATCATAACAACATGACTATATTTCTTGAAACTAAAGATGAAAATACAATATCAAAACATCCAACCTTGTGAAGAGGAATATATGATCATTATTTATAGAACGAAAGCTTCTAACTAACCCTAACTAACTAGGCAGTTGACTCCATCAAACTAGGAGGACACCATTTATTGAAAGCATGAAAAAGAGGAAGGAGGTTATGCATGCACCAAATTTAGTCAAACCAGACTTGACTCAATGAGGATCTAGCATAGCAACACCTCCTAAATCTACTCAACTAGCAGACATGATCATTTAAAGGTAAGTTATAACTTCCACACGAGTTGGAAGTTTTCCCTCCATTGACCTCTTTAATGTCCGTGTCTTTGACTCCTTTAGCAACCAACCAACTGGCATGAACTTCTTCCATCTTGCAAGCTTCATTTATGTCTGCATCTTAATGTGAACCTGCATTATGACATTAGCGTGCACAAGACAATTGTATATCCATAAACACCTTAGAATAACATTCATTCAATCACATGTAAAATTAATATAGATATATCACATAGCAGGTTAATACCATCAAAAGTTACAGGGATAAGTTCATGCCCAAAGTTCATAAGTTTAGGAAAATAACATAGAAAGTATCAGTACCAGGTGCTAAAATCCCATAATAACAATAACAAACATATGATAAACCCTAACAAAAATGAGTTATTATTTGGACTCATCATCTCCCCACAACCTAATGATCTGTTGGTCCTCCAGTAGAGGGAACTCAACTCCTTTGTCTTACCAAAGCCTTGAAATCACCAATTATTGTCTGCCCTTGATCAGTCTCTGCAATATCTAAATTTGGATCCCAATAGAACCCCTACTTGCTTTCTAGTTTACCCCACCTTGGCCTCTCTGCATCTACATCATACCAATATATTTTGTAGTTTGGTACTGGCCACAACAAAATAGGTGACTAAAATACTAACAAGAGCCAATATTGCTACTTTGTTCTCCCAAGATGTATATACCTGATGCTTCATTTGCAAGTTGCATGATAATTTTGTAGGGAATGGGGTTCAGCCTTTTTTAACTAATCTGGAAATTCATTCCATCTCTATGATAAATATCCCAATAGTGTCTTTCCTACAATGGCAACTACCTGTTCATATTCTAGGTATGATTCCTCCCTAAAAGGCATGATCCTCTTTTTGTACTATGGATTGTAAAGAAGTCTATGCCATGTGTAGAAGATACGTTCAGGATTGCTTGATTCAACTCTTAGAGGTAGGGGGTATGGAGTTCTCTTTCTTTGTATATTTTGAATTGTTGCCCCTAACTTATTTCATTTTGAATCCATGACATTAATGCCCTCAAGTGAATATCCCCAATATATAGCAATGGTTCCATTCATGGTCATTGGGAACAACATAGTTGTGCAAATACAATTCACACAATAAATTCTTAACTTTAGGATGAGAGGATTGGTAAGCTTGGAAAAGTTCATGTGGGGTTTCAATGGGAGAGTTTAGACCAGATATGACCCTTGACAACTTAAAAGAAAGATGACGCTCCTTTAAATGCAATGCATATACCCTTGGGGGAGTCCTACATCCCATAATTTGTGGTATTATAGTCACCACATTGTCTACCTTATCCTTTAGTACAGTAATCTATGCATTCTTAATTTCTTAATTTTTCTTATTGATCTCTTCCTGTAACCTGAGTTTTTCTCTATTCCATTCTTCTTATTTCTCCTACATTTCTTTCCATAAATACAGGGCTATTGATGCCCATGAAAAAGTGGGAGGTTTGTGCTTCCCTACCAGGATCTTTCCTTGCACCAGTTCCTGATGTTCATATTGCTCTTCAAGGACTAGTTCCAAATTTTCAACTTGCTCTACTTACACTGGTTCCAAATTTTCAACTTGCTCTGCAACAGCAACAATTTTTGCCAATCCTATAT
>VDFB02156475.1:0-18433 GCA_007258455.2 Sequoia sempervirens | reverse complement strand
TCTTTCTTCTTTCTACTATCAAATTATTGCTTGGAACTGTCTTCTTTACCATATGGATACTTTGAAATAAAATGACCTATTCTACCATAGTTAAAAAACTTAAGAGGGAGCATAGCTTTATACTTTCTGGATCCTCTTCTTAGCCTTCTTATGAATTTTTTTTCTTCCTCATCATTTTCTTCATAATCATATGCAATGACAACATTTTTTTTCATTTTTATCAGCTTCATCTTTGTCTTTCTTGACAACCTTAAATGCAGCTTCTATCCTCAATGATTCAACACTTGGAATTCTCATTTCATGTGCAGTAATTATGCCATGCACCTTATCAAGGGTAAGTTTATCAATTTCTCTTCCATCTTTAATGGAAAAAATCTTGGCATCATATTTAGTTGTCATGGACATGAGAACTTTCAACACAACATCTTCTTCTTTCAAATCTACACCATATCCTTTAATGGCATTTACCACATCATCAACTCTCTGAAGATAGCCTACAATCTTCTCTTCTTTGGTCATCATCAAGCCTTCAAATTTTTCTCTCAACACTTGTAACTTTGCTAAATTCACTTTGGTGTCACCTTCATAGATTTTCTTAAGTTTTTCCCAGATTTCATAAGCAATTTTACAATGCATAACTTTGCTATGCACAGAGTTAGACAAATTGTTCATAATAATAAACCAAGCTTTAATATTGTACTCATGAATCTTCTTTGCTACAGGATTAGTAGGAATAGTATATTGGGTCAAAACACATTCCTAGACTTTAGTTCCAAGGGAGACTAAGTATCGTCCCATTAATGAGCTCCATTTAGCATAGTTTTTTCCATCAAACCTAGGTGGCTTGTTTGAGCCTTCCTGAAATACCATTTTGTTCACCTATCCAAGATCTACCTGAGTTGGTTAAGCTTCTCCTAGGGAACCTGGTGCTCTAATACCAATTATTATAACACAATGATCTACTGACAGGGGGGTGAATCAGTAGATATTAAAATTTTTAGTTCTTCAACCCTTTTGTAGATTCAACCTTAACTTCAAATGTGCAGATTAAAATACTAATAGATATAATAGCCACAAGCACAAGAGAGATCAGTACATAACACAATATGTACATGGAAAACCCAAGATGGGAAAAACCATGGTGAGAAATGTTGCTAGGATCTACTATCCTAATACAGCCTCACAAGCTTCAAAGTTTAGTTGCAATGTTTATGGATGCAACCCAAGGAAGAAACAACTTCAAGGATGCTACTACACCCTATTATGAGCTACAATCAGTGTAAAATGGAGGCTACAAACTTGTACAAAGTTTTGCAATATACTATGCATAGAATGGTTCTACAAAACCTGAGATACATCAATCTAGCACATAAGCTCTTTCTCTATCTCTCAGATCTCCCTTACTCCACTGTAACTAGCTACATGAATTTTTAGATTTTGCTTTCTATTATAGCTCACCTTCCTCTACATTCAGACACTCTTCATTCTCCATATCTCAATAATTCCACTCATTCAATTAATATACATTGGAATCATTGTTAGGGTTTTTTGCCTACTTCCATAATTGTTATCTATGCCCCACACATGCTGTCCAACTTGTCAAAAATTACCATACCTCTACATCGAGTTGCAAAAAAATTTATTCTGTAATAGAGAATTTTCTAAGAATAGCATTCTATCATACCCTATAATTTGATATGCATTTAATGCATTCTTGTGATCATAGGATCTAATTCGATATTTAAATATTTTGCAAACTATGTCACCACTTAACAAATCAAATCTTCATTTTCATGGTCACTGAGATAGTTGAACAAATTAATTCTTTCTCTTGTGTCAGTTTTCAAACCACACCCTCACTTGTACACTTATCATAGTCATTTCAGATCTTTGCATTTGAACTCTAGTCATCAATATGTTACTTCACACCTTGATCTTGTGATCAACATCCACTGTTGTGTCTTTAAACCTTGGCCATTCAATAATCGATCACTTAAACCACCTTTGATTCTTTCATTGTTGGGTCTCACCATCTTCATCGATGGTCAATATCCATCCACCATGGATTAATCTCCAGCATTCTCTATTGACCCCATGGGACATAGCCAGTATCATCCAAAAGCATAGCAGAATTAATGGGCACCGTCGGGTCTTCTTAATCGCAACTATTGATCATGCACCATTACTGATTCCCTTGATGCAATCATTCACTATCTCTGTTAACCATCATCACACTGGGTCCCACAATCAACATCATACTCCTATTGCATTTCTCAAGTGGTCCCCACCATCCACACAACATCCATGTCACTGTCATACAATTGATGTCACAATCCATGCAGATAAGGTCCCACCAAGACACACATCCACTACTTGTGCAACTCTGGAGGATCAAAAGGGAATCTACAATATTCTCAACAAGTCTCCCAAAAAAGACTTAAACATTAACTCCCAGCACTCAATGCATTATTCCAATGTGAGGTCCACATGTCATCACATGTCCATGTCATCTCCATGTCACAGCTCAAACCCATCATGCCATGTGTATGCATCTTCATTAAGGTCGGGTCCCACATGGAGTGCTTCCTTACTCCTTATCGCTCCATCGCTTAGTCACCAAGTTGGGAAGTTTCAAAACTTGGGAACCCCGTGACAAGGTTAGTAAAACTTAGAACCCCACGATACCATTCACTTTTTCCAACAACAAGGAGATTGCTAAGTCTGAAGGTTTCCAAACTTGAGAACCCTGCGACATAGATGAGAAAATCTTGGAACTATGTGACTCCATTCATTTTTGTTGTCCTTATCACTCCATTAGCTAAGTTGCCAAGTTGGTAGCTAATGAAACTTGAGAACCCCGCAACATAGGTTAGGAAAACTTGGAACTTCACAACTCCTTACAACTTTGGCCATAGATTGAGAGCATGAACCAATGAATAAGTATATTTTCAATGACATCATGACCTGCTCAATACTTGTTTGAAAAGCTCTCGAGAAACACATTCAATATGCCAACAATCTCCCATACATGATTTTCACTTTTGACATCAATGACAACAATGTTGGATTCTTCTATGGAATTTTTCCTTAATGTCAAAACTTCCCTAGGTTGGTCCCTTGGCGTTTTAGAGTTTTGCTATTGATGTTTCAGTACTTGGCTTATTCAGTGATGGTTTATCTTTAGTCTTGTCTTTTGGTATTGATTGTTGGATTCATGTGCAGAGGATTTATATTTGTTCAGTGGAATTAATATTTCATATAGGTTATTTGGCATGGATGACTTCAGTGATTACATAAGCATTGTTAATGTATATATAGGTGATTGCAAAGGTATATCTCTTATCAATTCAGTCCTTGACATTCAAATTCAATGTCTTTATACATTTGGTGAATACATTTATTCACATATACTTGATAGTAATTGAGCTTCAGTTTTGCACCATGAACATAGCATGAATTCACTCTTCATTGTGTCTCAGCATTACATGCTTTACATTCTCAGGTTTTAGTGTTACATTGATTATCCATGGTATTCATGCTTTCATTTATAAATGCTAACACATAGCATTATTGAGCATTGTTGATTGCATGGGTTCGGTATACACATAGTGCTTATTCTTATTCATAGTCCTAACACTTAAGCATTTTCAAGCACTTTTGATTACTTAGCTTATTTTACAGTGCTATTGGGTTGATATACAAGGTGCTTTGTATTATTTTTAAAGTGCTTTCATAAAACACTAAGGACAACACTAGAATTCAGGCTCATAGCTTCTAAAGGTTACATAGACCTTGATAGTCGATTACACGTCATCGGGCTTTATATGACCTTGGCCTAAATGATAAATCAGTCTTCACTTATTTGGGACAGTTGTTCATATGAATTATTTTGTTTATTTGGTAGCCAACAAAGTATTTTCACTATATAGTTGAGAGCTCACGTGGATGTTGAACAACATTATCATTATGTTGCATTCTTGTCACTTGGTGATGTGGACATTTTGTAAGTGAGTTATCATAACTCGCGTGGACTTTGATATGGCACATTATTATATCAATTTTTTGGAGCTCAAATTTATTACATAGCATTTTATGAATTTCAAAATCATGTGTTATGATTTGGTACCCGATGAAAAGAAGACGAGGGTAAACAAATGATGATTTCATTTTTCCATAATAAACTCAAACCCTAGTTGTTCCACCATGATGTACTTTCAGTTACAATCCAAGCGTGATACTAGAGGCATTTCAAGCTGGTGTTTTGATATGTTAGAGTTTGAAGGTTGGTGATTTCTATGGTGGACTTTCCATGAGCTGGTAGTGGAGATTTGTGTAAGTTTGTTGAGAATCTTCTGGGATTTTCTTTGTAGGTTAAACCCACCATGACAAAGGTAATATCTTTCTTTGATTTGTTCATTCAAAGGTAAATCTGGTGAATGAAAAAAAAGAAGTTGGTATTGTTTTAGTTTCAAATAGATGACTTCATTTCTGGTTTTAGTTTTAAAAAAAGGATCTTGAAGTTTTCATTAATGATATAACTAATTTGAAACTACTTTTGAACCTGAGTTCAACTCGAGGGTTTTTCAATTCAATTACAAGGATTTCATTTTTTTGTGCTCTATATAAACATGGCTTTAAGAGATTGTTTAGATTGGGGAATAGAAGAGGAAAATACATAGCATTTGTTGGTTATATCATTGTTATATCTACAATATTTGAGAAGAGGAAAGAGGGTTTTTATTGTGTAAAATCTTTGGTTCTTATAATAGAGATATCATTCAGTTTTATGAGAAATTATTGTGATATTGTTATAAACAGTCCATATTGTAGTTGGAATCTTTGAAAATCTTTTATGTTTTTGTATTCAGTTGTGATTTTAGGACTGCAAATGTAAATGCAGTTGTAAGGTCATTTCTGTATACACAGTTTAGACAGTGACTTTGTAAAGGATTTGGTGCTCCTACTAAATTTGGTGATTTAGAAACTTGTTATAGAGTTGGTGCTCTTTGATTAATGAAAGGGAATTTTTAGCGAGTGGTTTTTTATACCCCAGGAGGGTTTTTCCACTCAAGAAATCTTTATGTTATGTGATGTTATTTTTTCTCTCATTTAGTTCCATGTTAATGTGCTCATTTATTCAATGCTTTGATTCTTTTAGTGTGTTCAAAAGGTTCATATATCAAAATGTTCAAGTCTGTCATAAGTTGAAATTGTTCAAATCTGATTTTAAAAAGCCTTCTATAAAGAAAATTGAATCTGCATTGGGAAAATTTTTAGTTCTATTTCAAAAGTATAAATAAGATTGTTCACACATTAATTGAACAATATCATATGATGCTTTTAATATGAGGTGTAAATGTTAGTCAATTTTTATGTCAATCTGATCTAAAGTGTTAATGGTCACTTGAATAAACAATTTTTCCACATTGGGTTAACATTAGTAAAAAGTTTCATTGTGCATTAAAATTCAAAAATTAAAATTATTTCACTCTAATTCACCATCCCCTCTCAGAGTGAATCCACTTCCAACAAGTGGTATTAGAGCGTAGGGTCCTATATTAGGTTTTATCAAATAGGATTGGTTCTGGTCTTGGAAGTTTGTCATTATGGCACATGCACCTGAAGGTTCATCCATTACAAGAGCTCCTCTCTTTAATGGCACTGATTATGTGTTCTAGAAAAATGGAAACACATCTAATTTCTTTAGAATATGATATCTAGAACTTAGTGTGTAGTAAATATTTTGTACTTGATACCATACCTACAAATCATGATGAGAAAAGGAAATATGAAATGAATGCAAGAGCTAAACATGCACTCTTGTGTGGTTTGAAAAAATATGTATTTGTCAAAGTCATGCATTGTAAATCTGCATATGACATTTGGGAAAAGCTTGAAAATATTTATCAAGGAAATGAAAAAGTTAAGCAATCCAAAATTCTTACTCTCAAGAGTCAATTTCAGGAAATGAGAATGAAGGATGATGAAAATATTGTTGATTATTTCTTAAGTATAGATGAATTTTTCAATGCTAGAAGAGCTCTAGGTGAAATAATTGCATAGTCTGATGTTCTTCAAAAAGTGATAAGAACTTTGCATCCTAAATTTGAGTCTAAAGTTTCTTCTCTTGAAGAAAAGAAGTGTTTTGACTCTCTTACCTTGGACAATTTGCAAGGCATATTAACAGCATATGAAATGAGGATAGGAAACCTGATTAAGTAAAGTTTCATGAGATGATTACTTAGTCCAAAAAATTTGTCAAGTGAGATAAAGGTGGTTTATGTTTCTGAGAAGGATTGGTTTCTTGGCAAGAACACGAATCCTTTTTAATGTTATGTGTCATCTCCCCATGATGGATGGGAGTTAGATAGCTCCCATCACTATCATAGATTAATGTTGTTGATGTAGATCCAAGTTGAGCACAAGGCTATTTTGATTTAGGTTGTGATATTTCACACTCTCCCCTAAAGGAAGGTGTGAAACCCAAATCATTACTAGAAGTTGTGTCCAAAAATGAATTGTTTGTTTATGACTTTTTGAACCATGAGGGTGATATTTTGGAAAGTCTATTGAAAGGAGGTGTAGAATCTAATGACCACCAATTATCACAAAAAAAAATTGTAGGTGAAGAGTTAGCATCAACTTGTATAGATTCAAGTTTTGATCTAGGAATGAAGGGATTAGGGGAACTTCAAAAATGGTGTGATTAGTTGATTCATAGCTTTGTTTATCTGCATCAACAATGTATATCTTGTTATTATACTCAAATTTCATTATATAGTGAAGGGTAGATAGAACTCCTTTCATAGCATAAATACATGGTCTCCCTAGGATAAGATTGTATGGAAGGGATCCTTCCATGATATGGATAGAGGTAGGCAACACTATAGGTTCGACCTCAATAGGTAATGTGATCATCCCTAGTGGTTGCCTATTAACATTGTCAAAGCCATGAATATGAACATCATTAAGTTGAATGAGCTTTTTGTCCATGCCAATTGTTTAGGATTTCAAGGCTACAAGTATTCGTTTCATATCCATTTTCTATGATAGTGTGCCTAATTTAAGTTTCATTAATGTCCACCTTTATCATCAAGGGATCATTCTTGTTTTGAATCTCAAGCGAGGGTAATTCATGTTTAGCGAATGTTATTTCTAATTGGGTGAATGGCATGGGGTGAGAGGAAGATACTAAATTATTCAACTTGATGTAAGATTTGATATCCTCCTTTTGTATTTGCAACATTTCAAGAAATAGAAATTTGACTATAGGTGATAGTTCAAGAAGTTTCCATATAGAGATATTACTAGGAGTTTGTTTAAGGTCTTCAACTAGGTACTCTATGTGGAAGAAGAGTTAATGGATTAGGAGTGTTGTGTGGTCCCCTAGATGTTTGAGTCACTAAGTTACAACTTAGTGGTTGCAAAACCTTGTTATGAGTAGATTTCATCATGGATTTCAAGACATCTCTTAGTTTTTGGTGTGACTCACTAATGGGAGGTGACTTAGGAAGTTCACTAATTCATAGAGATCCCACTTGTGTTGTCATAACCTCAAGAATATTTTATTTATATGCATGACTTGTTAGTGAAGGGGATTCTATTGTCACTTTTTTATCTTCACCTAGGGAAGGTTTAATTTTTGAAGGAAATGTGTCAATGTTCATATATTTTTGCACCATGAGATTCTCCCTAGGAGGAGAGTTTTTAGGAGAATAGCAAGCCAAAAAAATTTGACAATCAAAGGTTGGTTCTTCTAAAAATACTTTATCACAAGTATGGGAATGATCAATGGTTGAATTTTCTTTCTCAATAAGGGTCTCCCTAGGAGAAGGGGGACAACTAAGATACTCATGACCTTCATCGATTGGGTTTTCTAACATGAAAGTATCTTCTTCATGACTAGGAGGGATACTAGGAGAAGAAAAAATGTTATTATCATGATTACCTATCATTGTGTTGTCTTGTTCATTAATGTTTTTTCCACTAAGAGAGGTAAGAGGAGAGAAACAACTAGGATTCTACAAAATCTCATTAATTGATTCTTCTACCAGAATATCTTCTTCACCAATAGGAGAGATATTGGGAGAAGAACAAATATGATTGTTAGGAATGTCCAAGGTTTTATTCTCTTTCACAAAAAAAACTCCCATAGGGGGAGTGGAAATTTTTCTTAACATGTCTAAATATTAAAGACATTAACATTATGTGAATAAAAATGAAAAGAACATGTAACCATTGCATGCAATGTTTTAGCAATTTGTAAACAATGTATATCCAAAGATGCAAAACACTTTTATCCAATATATGCAAAGTTTTAAGAATGCAAACAATGCATATGCAAGAATGAAAATAGCTTTTAGAAAACTTATGCAATTTTTATGAATAGAAACATTGTATAGGAAAATTTGAAAAGTACTTTTATCCATGTTATGCAAAAATTTAGGAATGTGACCATTTTCAGATCTAATGATGATTTAGAGTAAAATTATTTCAAAAATGACTACCCTAAATTGATGTTTTTGAGCTAGATGTAGAAAATGAATTTTTCTTAAACATTCCAAAGTTATAGTATATGATACTAGGAGGCCTAGGAAGCACATAAATGAGGTTTTTGGTGTTGTATCAAATAATGAAAAATTGGGACTGGGACTAAGTCACCCAGAATGGAGAATTAGTCCAAGTTAGGGTTTTTTCAAATTTTTCCAAAAAATCCAATTGGTTTGGATGCTTTCTAGTATGTATGACCTGAATACTAAATGAAAATGAAGTTTCCAAATGTTTTTGAATGATTTAAAATGAAAAAATGCAAACTATATGCAATTTTACTGATGCAAAATTTGAAAACCCTAGAATGCAAAAAATGCAACATGTAATGCAATGTTAAGCTAATTCTAGGTGAAAATTATGTACTCCAAATTCAATAAAATGTGATGTTCTAAGGTCGGGTTCACCAAAATGTGGAAAAATATTTTGGAACCCTAATACTTTTGCACTTCTAGGGTTTTTCACATAAAGGGAGAGAGGAGGGCCAAAATGGGTAATTTCTACACTCAAGATTAATGTAAAAGGGATGCAATGTACCTAAATTAAATTTCCAAATGAAAAAAACTATAAAAGAAATGATTTATTGATGTTAATCCTAAGAAATGCAAAGTGTTAAAAAACAGGCTGTGATATACAAAACACCTAAAAACGCAAGTAAATGATGAAAGAATTAAACACAACTGGAGAGGTGCACCTAGAATTTGGAATCTAATTCAGAGAGGTTCTAAAATCTTACATAGTGTAGCTCGAGGAGATAATAAGCAAAAGCATTTTAAATTGTTCAATCCGTTTCAAAAGGTTTTTAAGTAAATAATACCATTCATAAAAGCTTCCGAAATGAGCTCAATGTAAAAGAGAATAAATTGCATTTTATGTATATAAATAATAACATTGTGATTTATCAAGATTATGCACATGGAAAAAGTACATCAATGAATTTTCATATATATATATGTTCATCCATACTCGAAAGAGATCAATAATTCTAATAGAAACAGCTTTTCAATGTTATGTCATAAAACCTTAATTCTACACATCAATGTTACATCAGATTCTTTCATGCAATACTTCTATTTCAAAGTTTCAATAATGAATGTCAAATACATATACATATACAATGGGGCTTTACAAGCCATTCCAGAATGATACACAAGTACATCAATAGCAAATAAAACTCTGATCCTCCAACCGCCGTGACACCATCGGTCTTCTTGCGAGCTAGGGCCAAGAGTGTGATTCAGGCGCCTTTTCCGCCCAACCACGAAGTACATGACTTCCCCGGGTTCCTTCCTATCTCGAAGGAATCCCCGACCCTGCATAAGGAGCCTAGCAACCTAACACAATAAAATAGGAGGGAACTCTCGATGCATCCTTGGTGCCTATATGCATTTCTAATATGAGAAAACATATTTCTTGCAACAGGAGGTGGCAGAGACTCAAATACATATATTTCTAGGCTTTTAAAACAAATCCATCTATTTCAATGGTACAAGTGCTTGGCCAAGCATAAATAAAATAAACAAGTGGTAGTTTCAGAAAAGGTAAAACTACCGTCTCTGTGGATCCACCTTCGGCATCCTGTCCTGGAAGTTACCAAAATACAGTATAATAAAGTGCAAGAACAGAAAGTTGTGCATTTTCCATACATGCTTCATGCATTCTATTGATTCTAAAAGAATTTTCTTCATTTATCCACATTCATACAAAGATTGCTTTTCAAACTGATTTCCATGCATACTTAGGTTTCAAATGAGAGTTTCAAAACATCTTTTGAATTCCATTTTATCATGTTGAACAAAAGAAAAGGTTGTAAGTTTCAATATTAAAATAATATCTGCTCTTTTCTCAGTAAATTTTCTCTGATTTGGAAAAGGAATCTGTTTTCATTCCAAGCTACTCTCTTGAAAGTTCTTGTCAAATTTGGTTTTTCAAATGTAAAAAATGCATGTACATCATGATACTTTCAAGTGTATGAACACAAGTAGAGGAAATAATTTTCCGTATAAAACAGTGTTCTCAGATTTATGTATATATTTCTATATTTTCAAAATTCAAGCTGATTTGAAAGTGGAATTTCCAATTTGCTATAGGTTTCTAGTTAACAATAATATACATAAATAGGATAGTTCTTTCAGAAAAAACAGAGGTTTGGAAACTTGCATTTGAGTTTTTATATTGTATACCAATATTCAGAAATTTACATCTGTATGTAAACATAAGACAATGTGACCAAAGAAGATCACCAATTTCCATGGTTCTCAGAGGTACATTTTCATATTTCCAGTTTCAAAATACTGAGATGTTTATATATATTTGATAGAAATTATATCACATTTTGAGGATGGTTTTCCTGTATAAATTTGCATTTATGTATATATATATAAGTATATATATATATAGATACAGTTGAGTGTATATATATATGTTTTAAATAAAAAAAGAAATATAGATTTTCATACTGTTCTCACGTTTTCTGGCCGTGTACATAGAAAAGAGCATTATACAGGGTTCTGAGCAGGGGATAAGCATCCTAAAGGTGCTGGGAGGCCTTGCCTCTCCCATGGGGAGGGCGCGGGCTGTGAGGAGGTCGCGCCCCCTCCACAAACCGCAGCTTGTGGAGGGCGCGAGCCTCCCCACAGAGCCGTGCCTTTCCTTTGGGAAGGGCTGGGGATTAAAATCCCTCCCCCTACAGTAAAACAAATTCAAAAAAATAAAACAGAATTCGCCCAACATTCAACTGCAATTAAATTCATTTCAAAGGAATTTCGAATTAATGTTTGGTAAAGGTTTTCTTGTGAAATTATGTGTATATATATATGTATATATGCACATGAATGCAAATTCTTGTGTATATATATATATGATTTCATAGCTTCTCTCTTTCAATTTTTTTTGTTCAAAAGAATAGAAAATGAGGGCAGTTTTATGAATTGCAGATTTGCAACAGATTATAACCCTGTTCTGGAAGAAAGCAATTGGGTATTTTCTCAATAATGCAACAAATGAGTAGAAGGTTTTTACCCAGATTTAAAATATAACTGGAAGACATTTCTCAGATATTTATAATCATTTTCATAAAATGATGCAAACAATTTCTCCAATTTCCTAATGAAATTCAAATTGGTTTAGAAGCAAAGAATGGAAAAACCTGGCAGAATACTCCAGTTGTAGATGTCCAGAATTATCTTCTGTCTCTTTCTTCCTAAGCTCTGGTTTTGTTCTTAATAATGTTCTCTTCTCTCCCCTTAAAGCTTTATTCCTTCTTCCGAGAGTCATGCAGACCATTTCAAAATGACAGATGTGTTTTTTTCTTGGCATATTTTACATGCAAAATAAAGAGGTAGCTACTTGCCAAGAGCATTGTTGGTTTTAAGGAGAATTTCCCAGATCCCAAAGTTTCTCGGGACTGTTCGTTTTTCCTTCTCCAAATTTTGGACTTAGGTTTTAACATATGCAAATAAAATTATTTCCACTTTATCATATGCAAACATAAAATATTTCCACTTTTTCATATGCAAACATAAAATATTTCCACTTTATTTTAATTTCCTAATTAGATAAAATTTAATAACCAGATTTTCTATTATTGCACAGAAAGTGGAATATACTAAATAAAATAAATCATAATCTTTTCACAACTTTAATTGATAATTAATTAATTAATTATTTTTCTTTTTATGTTATTATTTTTACCATTTACTTATTCAAATCATTTATTACCTATTTGTAAGCAATTCAAAACAATCATATTGAAACAGACATTGCCTAAATGCAACTATATGATTTTTAGGTGTTGTGTGTGCGATCAAGAGTTCCTCCTCTTTTACCCTATCGGGAAGCTAGCCTTCTTTTTCTTCAATCACACTCTTGGTCTTCGACTACCTACAACTCAAATGCACTCAGGCCTGCAACAACGAAATTGTATTAGTAACCAATATAGAAATATAAATCAAAGCAATAATTAAATCAATACTTCTATTTTGTTCTATCTTGTATATTTTAAAATAAAATGCGTTCATAATTCCAAAAGCAAATATATTTTTTTTTTACATTTCCATACACCAAAGCATTGTATTATATCATATTACTCTAACACGCACCATCATTCATATAATAAATCCCACAAAGTCATGGTCAAAACAACATCAAATCCTGAGATGTGACATCCTTCCCCACTTGGAAGAGACATCGTCTCGATGTCTAAAAGCAAGTTACATAACAAAATTGAGATACTAGTATATCGTAAGTCTCTACATAAAAGAAAATAAGAGTATGTTAAGATCTCAAATGAGGAAAGACTCTATCTATATCCTCAACGTTCTCCCAGGTGGTATTATCCACCGAATACTGGTCCCACTAGACCCTGTATTGCATAATGTCCCTATTTCGCAACTTAACGTTGCACTCTTCCAGGATCCTGACGGGCTCCACCTGTATCACCCCTGGGTCCTAAACCTGTAATGCACGCCAATCAAGGATATGAGCAATATCTGGATGGTAAGGCTTAAGTACTGAGACATGAAATACATTATGTATCCGGGATAGAGCTGGTGGCAGAGCAAGCCTGTAAGCAACTAGATTCACCACCTCCAAAACATCAAAAGGGCCAACAAACCTAGGGGCCAACTTAGAGTTCTTGCTGAAAGAGATTGAACTCTTATGCGGCCGAACCCTCAAAAAGACCTTATCCCCTGCAGAGAACTGCCTAAAGCTCTGGTTCTTGTCTGCTAGACTTTTCTGTCTATCTGCAGCTTGTTTCAATTTTTCCTTAATGATTTTCATTTGGTCTTCCATTTCTCTGAGCATCTCAGGGCCAATCACAACCCTATCTTCTACTCTGTCCCAACTAATGGGTGTCCGAAATTTACGTCCATAAAGGGCTTCAAAAGGTGCCATGCCCAAAGAAGCATGGTAGGAGTTGTTGTAAGCAAACTCCACCAAAGGAAAATACTCCTCCCACTTATATTGTTGTTCCATACAGTACATGCGGAGAAGATCTTCTACTACCTGATTCACCCTCTCCGTCTGACCATCGGTCTAAGGATGATATGCAGAACTAAAATTCAATTTAGTTCCTAGGGAAGAGTTCAATGTGATCCAAAACCTAGAAGTCATCCAAGTGTCTCGATCTGAGATGATCGTTTCTGGCACTCCATGCAATAAGAATATTTTCTGAACAAATTTTCTTGCTAAAACCATTGAACCATCCTTGAGGTTTCCAGGAATGAAATGAGCAACCTTTGTCAACTTATCCACCACAACCAAGATGGTATCATGTCGGTTCCTAGACATTGGCAACCCCTGAATAAAATCCAAAGTGATAACTTGCCATTTACACTCTGGCACCCTATGAGGATATAAGAGTCTTGCCGGATGCACATGCTCAGCCTTGACTTGCTGGCATTCCAAGCATCGGGCTACATATGACGTAATATCCCTTTTAAGTCCTGGCCAGAAGTACAGTGGCCTAAGTCCTTCCATCATCTTTGTAATACCGGGATGTCCTGAGTATGGTGCATTGTGGAACTCCTCTAGCACCAACTCTCTCAAGTTTGCAGAACTAGGAATGTACATCCGCCCCTGGAATCTCAAGAGCCCATCCGATTTAAATACATAACCCTCATATCGATGATCTGAGGAATTTACCCCTAGGGCTTGTTTCACCTTTTCATAATGTTCATCCCCAAGTGAGGATTGTACTACCTGTTGCTTGAAATCTGATTTTATGGTAACCATGGCTGCAAGGTGCCTCCTTCTACTCAAGGCATCAGCCACCCTATTTTCCTTACCCTTAATATATTCAATTCCAAAGTCATATTCACTCAAGAATTCCAGCCATCGCCTTTGTCGGGCATTAATATTGGGTTGAGTGAAGATATATCTTAATCCTGCATGGTTTGTCTTCAGTTCAAAAGGCTTTCCCAAGAGATAATGCCTCCACATCTGTAAAGCATGGATTATGGCTGCCAAATCCAAGTCATGTGGTGCATAGTTTAATTCATGTTGCTTTAACTTCCTTGATTCATATGCTACCACTTGCCCTTCTTGCATAAGAACTGCTCCTACCCCTTCCCCTGATGCATCAATAATAACTATAAAATGGCCATTCGGATTGGGTACAACCAAGATGGGTGCAATAGTGAGTTTCTCCTTAAGTAGCTGAAAAGCTCTCTCACACTTATCACTCCATTCAAACTTCTTTTCTTTCTTCTGTAGTGCAGTGATGGGTGCTGCAATTGTCGAGAACCCCTGAACAAATCTCCTATAATATCCTGCAAGACCCATGAAACTTCGAACTTCAGAGACATTTTGCGGCGCTGGCCAATCCATAATTGCCTTAATCTTTTCTGGGTCCACCTTTACCACTTCTGCTGAAATCACGTGTCCCAAATAATGCACCTCAGATTGGAAGAAAGTACATTTAGACATCTTTCCATATAGCTTATGTTCCCTCAGTCGCTATAACACAATTCTCAAATGCTTCTCATGTTCTTCCTCTGACTTAGAATAGATCAAGATATCGTCAAGAAAGATTAGGACAAAGTTATCTAAACAATCTCGGAAGACACTATTCATCAGGTTCATGAAAGCTGCAGGGGCATTACTTAGCCCAAATGGTAGCACCGTAAACTCGTAGTGCCCATACCTTGTTCTAAAGGCAGTTTTGTGAATATCTTCTTCTTTCAATCTCAACTGGTGGTATCCCGATCTTAAATCAATTTTCGAGAATACCTTGGCGTCTTTCAGCTGGTCGAACAAGTCATCAATGCGTGGGAGCATGTATTTGTTCTTGATAGTGACCTTGTTAAGCATCCTATAGTCAATGCATAACCTCAAGGTCCCATCCTTCTTTTTCACAAAAATAACTGGAGCTCCCCAAGGCGACACGCTTGGTCTAATAAATCCCTACTTCAACAATTCTTCCAGTTGGGCCTTAAGCTCAAATAATTCTGTCGTGTTCATCCTGTAAGGAGCTTTAGACTGAGGTTCTGCCCCTGGTAGCAAATCAATAGAAAAATCAAACACACGCCTAGGCGGTAGCTCAGTTAGCTCTACAGGAAAAACATCCTCAAATTCTTTCAGAATGGGATGATCATTAATTGAGGTTTCTTTCTCATCAAGATCCTTGACCTTTATTGCAAAGATAGTGCATCCCTTCCGACTTGCCTTTTTCAACTGCATGGCGGAGACTTGCCTAAGCTCTAAAGGCTTTTTAATGCCACAAAGCTCCACATGGTTTCCTCGGTCATCAAGACACTTTATTGACTTCTCTTCACAATCCACAAGAGCCTTATGTTCAGAGAGCCAATTTATCCCTAATATTACATCGTAAGACCCCAACGATGCAACATACAAATTCACTTGCGTTTGAAGATTAGGGAGTTCAAGTTTACTGAAATACATGCATTGCTCTACCTTCCTCTCTACCCGGTTTCCATACTGAACTTTCCAAGAATTCACCATAAAACTCGGTCTAACTGATAAATTAGTCAAAACATGAGGATCTACAAAACTATCAGTAGCACCAGTATCAATCAAAACAGAAATAGGGCATCCAAATAATTTACTCGATAGCTGGATGGGAGTGGCTTGATAAACTGCTTGGCGATTGTCAACCGCCACATGAATATGATGTTGATTTCCAGTTATTCTATTTGTTATTCCTCTGAAGGCACACACTGGCGTAATGCTCGCCACCACAAGTATAACAACCCCCACGAGGTGCTTTGGGCTTGTCAGAAAAATCTCTCATGTTATTATCGTTCCTTTTATTGAAATTACCCCTCTTGTTGTTATTGTTCATGTTTCCATCATTGCGGTCCTGAGGACTACCATCCCTCTTCAGATTTATGATTTGCCTATTTTCATTCCCTTGATTGTCCTGTTTGCTTTGACCACCCTGATTGTTATTACCTTGACGATTTCCCTGGAACTTCTTATTGCCATACTTGGCTTCCCTGCTCTTCTTATAGTTAGCAGCTTGCTGCAGCTTGTGCTCCTGTTTAATTGCCAAATCAAAAACTTCATCCATGGTGGCTGGATTATGCAGATCTATTTCATTTCCAATTTGAGGTCTAAGCCCCAAAATAAATTTTTGAACTCGAAACCTCTCATCATGCTGGTATTGGGGTGCGTACTTGAGCAAGTGAGAGAATTTCTCCCAATACTGAGTCACTGTCATGCCACCCTGTATGAGTACCTAGAATTCTGTCATTTTCTTATCAAAGTAAGATTGTGGTAACCACCTCTTCCTAAATAATTGTAGAAACTTATCCCAAGTTACCTTCCCATGCATAAACTGCTTATCCGCCCTTTCATTTTCCCACCAAGTAGCAGCCTCACCGGTGAGCTAATAAGAACCCCATTCAGCCTTTGTTTCATCTGATAGATTTCGTAGGGAAAAATACCTCTCCATTTCTATAACCCAGGCTTCTGCCCCATCTCCAAGGGTTTTCCCATCAAACTTCGGAGGAGCGACCTTCTTTAGGTCTTTTCCCAACTCCTCAGCCACCCTATTTAGATTTCCTTCGTTTCCAGGTGGTTCAACATTTGTTTCTCCATCGGTTTCATTTGTGTTTAATCCTTGACAGCCAATTCGCCTCTCCTATTATAGTTCTTCAATTCTAGCCCCCTGACTTTGCAGGAAGGCCAAAATTTGGTCCAGTTTATCATTGGGACCTCCACGAGATCCTCCAATTCGCTGGTACACTCTATTCTCCATTTAAGGTCACCCTGGTTAAAGCACAACGTCATACGTAGTTAGGCATAGGTCCTACAGTTGAACCTTGCCACTCTGATACCAAGATGTAGCGCTTGGGAGATAATAAGCAAAAGCATTTTAAATTATTCAATCCGTTTCAAAAGGTTTTTAAGTAAATAATACCATTCATAAAAGCTTCCGAAATGAGCTCAATGTAAAAGAGAATAAATTGCATTTTATGTATATAAATAATAACATTGTGATTTATCAAGATTATGCACATGGAAAAAGTACATCAATGAATTTTCATATATATATATGTTCATCCATACTCGAAAGAGATCAATAATTCTAATAGAAACAGCTTTTCAATGTTATGTCATAAAACCTTAATTCTACACATCAATGTTACATCAGATTCTTTCATGCAATACTTCTATTTCAAAGTTTCAATAATGAATGTCAAATACATATACATATACAATGGGGCTTTACAAGCCATTCCAGAATGATACACAAGTACATCAATAGCAAATAAAACTCTGATCCTCCAACCGCCGTGACACCATCGGTCTTCTTGCGAGCTAGGGCCAAGAGTGTGATTCAGGCGCCTTTTCCGCCCAACCACGAAGTACATGACTTCCCCGGGTTCCTTCCTATCTCGAAGGAATCCCCGACCCTGCATAAGGAGCCTAGCAACCTAACACAATAAAATAGGAGGGAACTCTCGATGCATCCTTGGTGCCTATATGCATTTCTAATATGAGAAAACATATTTCTTGCAACAGGAGGTGGCAGAGACTCAAATACATATATTTCTAGGCTTTTAAAACAAATCCATCTATTTCAATGGTACAAGTGCTTGGCCAAGCATAAATAAAATAAACAAGTGGTAGTTTCAGAAAAGGTAAAACTACCGTCTCTGTGGATCCACCTTCGGCATCCTGTCCTGGAAGTTACCAAAATACAGTATAATAAAGTGCAAGAACAGAAAGTTGTGCATTTTCCATACATGCTTCATGCATTCTATTGATTCTAAAAGAATTTTCTTCATTTATCCACATTCATACAAAGATTGCTTTTCAAACTGATTTCCATGCATACTTAGGTTTCAAATGAGAGTTTCAAAACATCTTTCGAATTCCATTTTATCATGTTGAACAAAATAAAAGGTTGTAAGTTTCA
>VDFB02156474.1:0-26772 GCA_007258455.2 Sequoia sempervirens | reverse complement strand
CATCGTTGTGATGGTACATGTATGTTGAATTATAATCTGAATATTCTTCGTTACTCCTCTGAAGATTGCACCAATTTTGCTGAAGTTGTCCGATGCGAGGCTAGGTAAAATCCGGTTGAAGTCTGCTAAAGTCGAACTCCACATATCTTGCATTAGATAGAACATAAACTTCTTAGGCCCTACACTCATTTAATTTCAGTTCATTTCTAGTTAGGATTAGGAAACTTGTGCTCACTTGCCAAATCATTCGAATTACATGAAAGCCCTTAGTCCGCTGTCTACTGTCAACTGTCGAACAATTGTGTAAGTCCCCTTGAAATACCAGCAAAAATCACATCAAGCCAACTGAGACTATTCGCATTAAAGGAACCTTGGAGTTAAATGTATGATTTATCTCGCAATCATAGCATGCAGGAAACTTTGTTCAAGAGAGGATAGAGTAGCCGTTGGCGACTTTATTATGTGTTGGTGTAGTCGCAAAAACCACGTCAACAGGTTAGAACCAATATCCGATGAAAGTCATTTTAATTAATTAATTTACTAACATATCAACTCATAGATGAACTATCTATCATAAGTAACACCATAAGCATGATAAATCATTTATAACTATAAGCATCATATCATCATCAAGCTACACAAACAGGGTCAAGACCCATGATGCCAATCTTCCCAAATAGAGAAGAGCCACAAGAAGATAATGAGCTCTCAATGATCGAGCTGCAGGAGCAACTTAGACAAGAATGGCTTAATGCTAGTCCAGGGTTCCAACATGATATTTCTCTCTGTGAATACATAGACTAGATGATGAGACATAGACCCGGCAAGGGTAATTGTAAGCAGCGCAATGAACTCAGGAGGAAGGTAGGAAAATTGAGTTTGCCTTATTTTGATGGATATGGGAAGACATCAGCACGAGCTTGGGTGCAAAAGGTTGATACTTATTTTCAGCTTAATCCTATGCCCGAGGATGAAGCAATCAAATATGCTACTATACATTTGGATGGAGTTGCGCATGAATGGTGGCATCATGATCTAGTTACAATGGACCATGACCAGATCACCTCCTATGCAGAATTCACTGAGAGGTTGATTGAGAGATTTGATGTCAAGGATCCCGAACTCCATTTCAAGGAGTTAGCTTAGCTGAAATAGTGGGGATCATTGGATACTTACATTGCTGATTTCCAAACGTTGGCTGTCCTAGTAACCGATATTTCAGAAAGAAGATTGCTGGTTTTATTCATGGATGGTTTGATGGATCCCTTGAGAGGTTGGGTTAAAGCTCTCAACCCTACTTCATTACAAGAGACAATCAAGAAAGCTAGGGACATGGAGTCTAGCAATCATAAGAGCAAGTTCTCAAGCAATCAAAAGAACAAATACCCACCTCACAGTTCTTCCTCACATAAAGACAAGGGCAAGAAACCTGCTCAGAAGGAATGGCCCAAGTGGAGCAAACAAGAGGAAGAGGATTGCGAGGAGTGTAGGAGAAAACAGATATGCTATCACTGCAAAAAGCATTGGGAGCGTGGACACCGTTGCCTTGGTAAAGGCAAGGTTCACTTCATTGAGGTCAAATCAGAGAGTGAAGACAATGATGATGAGGGGCAGCCACAGGACGGTGAGGAAAGTAGCTCAGATGAGGAGCAGCCCCAGGACGAGGGCAAGAGTAGCACTGTTGCTACCTTATCAAGCACACCGAGATTCAACTCCTTCAGAGTCAGAGGATTTTTACAGGGACAGCACACCACAGTATTGATTGATAGTGGGGTCACCCACAACTTCATTGATGCAACCATAGTGGCGAAGCAAGGGTTGCCAGCAGAAGATTTTGAGGGTTTTAATGTGATGGTGGTGGATGGATATAACATGTCATGCACCAGGAGGATTCAGCAGTTGCCTATCACATTGGGCAATTACACAGTCACGGATGATTTCTATGTGGTGGACTTAGGTGACACAAATGCTATCCTTGGGATTCAGTGGCTACATTCCCTAGGAAAATATTCACAAAACTTTCAAACCATGGAGCTCAAATTCAAAGCAGCAGATGGTAGGAGAGTTGTGCTTAGAGGTATGACATCCGGACCACCAAAGGTTGTGTCAGCTAAGCACATGGAGAGCATCTTTCGGCATGGTGATGTAGCATGGGCAGCAGAGTGTTTGATCACCACTAAGGAGACTCCAAATTCAGATCAGCCTTATCACATTGACATTCAAGAGCTCTTGGGGAAGCATGATAAGGTTTTTGGAGAGATACCTCCAAGGAGGCCACCAGACAGAGGTTTTGAGCATACCATTGAGTTGGAGGAGGGGGCCAAACCAGTCATCACCACCCCCTCTCGTCATCCTAAAAAGTTCAAGGATGAGATTGAGCAAGCAATTAAGGAATTGCTCGAGATGGGACACATTAGACCGAGCTCCAGTCCTTTTGCTTCTTCGGTGGTCTTGGTAAAGAAGAAGGATGGGACGATGAGAATGTGCATTGATTACCAAGCTCTCAACAAAAAAACTATTAAGAACAGGTATCCAATCCCCAGGATCGATGAGTTACTAGATGAGTTACATGGTGCAGTCTACTTTTCCAAGATAGATCTTCGCTCAGGGTACCATCAGATCAAAGTCAGAGAGTAGGATATACATAAGACTACATTCTGATGCCACTATGGACATTATGAGTTTTTGGTCATGCCATTTGGTTTGACAAACGCACCTGCTACATTTCAGTCATGCACGAACCAAATCTTCAACAAGCAGTTGCGTAAGTTCCTCTTGGTATTCTTCAATGACTTGCTCATTTATAGAAAGACCTGGGATGAGCATTTGAGATAGCTTGATGAGATTTTGACTATCATAGAGGAGCAATCTCTATATGCTAAGGCCTCGAAGTGTGAGTTTGGTCTTAGAGAGATTTTGTGCTTGGGGCATGTGATAAGTGCACAGGGGGTACAGGTTCATCAGGAGAAAATACAGGCAATACTTGATTGGCCAACACCCAGGACACTCACTGAGTTGCGGGGATTCTTTGGGCTATGCAACTATTACAGGTGCTTTGTTAGAGGCTTTTCACAGTTAGGGGCACCTTTGACAAATCTCACCAAGAAGGGTGCATGCAATTGGTCAGACAAGGCACAGCGAACTTTTGACAAGCTCAAGGAGGTGATGAACAGTTGCCCAGTCCTAGCACTTCCAAACTTCACCCAGCCTTTTGTACTTGAGTGCGATGCTTCAAGTTAAG
The DNA here is from genome assembly GCA_007258455.2 of Sequoia sempervirens. Classification (NCBI taxonomy): domain Eukaryota; kingdom Viridiplantae; phylum Streptophyta; class Pinopsida; order Cupressales; family Cupressaceae; genus Sequoia; species Sequoia sempervirens. The sequence continues at coordinate 23,531 of VDFB02156474.1, read as the reverse complement.
GCATTGGAGCGGGTCTCGATGCAGAATCGACACCCCATTGCTTTTGAGAGCCGCAAGTTGAGGGGGCCTGAGAGACTCTATTCCATATATGATAAAGAGATGCTCGCCATAATGCATGCATTGGCGAAGTTCAGGCAGTACTTGGTTGGAGGGAAATTTGTGGTGAGGACTAACCACAATAGTCTCAGGTATTTCTTGGAATAGAAAGATCTGAACGAGAGGCAGCAGAAATGGGTCAGTAAGATACAGGCCTATGACTTTGATATAGAGTATGTGAAGGGGAAAAAGAACATTGTTTTTTATGCCCTTTCCAGGAAGCTTACCGCTTGTTCACTTTCAGAGATTTCAGCTGATTGGAAGTCTCTCTTGTTGGTTGAGTACTCCAAGAACAAATTTGCGTGTGAGGTGATGGACGGACTAGTACAGGATGACAGGTACCGAGTGGTGGATGATGTGATTTTCTACAAGGATAGGATCTACTTGGTGCCAAAATCTAAGTTGAAGGAGAGGATACTACAAGCTTCACATGACACTCCTCTAACAAGCCATCAGGGCTATTTTAAGACATACAGAAAGGTCAGGGAGAGGTTTTCTTAGAAGGGCCTCAAGGAGGATGTTTTGAGACATGTCAAGGAATGTGTGACTTGCCAGTAGAACAAATCCAAGCATACACATCAAGCTGGTCTATTGCAGTCATTGCCCATTCCAAAGCGGAAGTGGGAAAGCATTTCCATGGACTTCATAACTGGTCTACCCAAGGTGCATGGGAGAGATTGTATCTTTGTGGTGGTAGATTGATTAACGAAGTATGCCCACTTCTTTGCTATTCCTACAGAGTACAGGGCACCACAGGTAGCTGAGTTGTTCTTTAGGGAGATTTTCAGGTTGCACGAGCTACCAAGATTCATAGTCAGTGACAGGGACAGCAGGTTCTTGAGTGCATTTTGGCAGAAACCATTCAAGTTGGCAGGTACTGAGTTGACTCCAAGCACGAGTTATCACCCTCAGACAAATGGCCAAACAGAGATTGTGAATAGGTGGGTCGAGGGGTACTTGCGCAACTACATCTCAGGACAGCAGAAGGTATGGATTAAGTGGTTGCATTTGGGAGAGTACTATTATAATACCACTTATCATATGTCTATTGGGATGTCTCCTTTCCGGGCACTATATGGATATGATGCACCATCGTTCATGGATTTGGCTTTCGGTGAGAGCAGGGCTCCGAAGGCCAAGGATTGGATCCAAGAGAGTCAGGATATATTGAGGGCACTCAAGGACAACCTACAGGTGGCACTGAATCAGCAGAAGACTTATGCTGACAAAAATAGGGTTGAGCGCAGTTTTGAGGTGGGAGACTTGGTCTACCTTCATTTGCAGCCCTATAGATAGTCTTCTTTGAAGAAGAGCCATGCAGAGAAGCTGAAACCTAGATTTTATGGGCCATACAGGGTCATCAAGTGTGTTGGAGAGTTAGCATATGATTTGAAGCTGTTGGAAAGCAGTAAGATTCATAATGTGTTTCATGTTTCGTGCCTTAAGAAGGCACTACGGCAGCAAGTTACTTCTTCTTCGAAGCTTTCACCGTTAGATGAGGAGGGACATTTGGTCCTAGTCCTGAGGAGATTATAGACACCTGGGAGAAGAGATTGAGGAACAGGGTGGTGAAGGAGTATTTGGTGAGATGGAGAGACTTGCCCGCCGAGGATGCCACATGGGAGAGTGATCAAATTCTATAGCATCCTAGTTTGCAATTGCTTGAGGGCAAGCAATATCGGGAAAAGAGGACTGTAATGTCCCCTTCACATTAGCCACACCTACAATGTATTTAGCCTTATTTATTCCCAAAGGCTAAATAGGAGAAATAAGGGAATAAATATTAAATTAATTATTTGTAAAGTTATCTCAATAAATTAATAAGATAGTTTTATATTTAATTAATTTAATAAAGTGACTAAAATAAATATTATATCATAGTCACTTGGAATAAAATAATATTATTTTCTAGAAGCTTCTTGGAGGTGAATTTGAATTCTTTATAAGAAGCTCAATGCAAGCCACTTTGATCATGTCTTGAGTTATTCTATCTTCATACCTGTTTGGTAAAGAGCTGCGTGCTTGCATTGCCCGAGGGTTTGAATACTCTAGGGTACCGGTTTAGGTAGTGCAACATCAACCCTAGCTGGATTTGAGTGGGATTGGAGCAAAATTTAATGGCCTATGGCCAAATTTTGAAGATTTGAAGAAGGACGATTTGAGGAGATATTTGCAGATTTTAGAAGATCACTTTCAGACCTGGAGATAATCGATTTTGGCAGTTTGGGAATTGTTTGCAGTCATAGATACCAATCGACTTCTTGAAGGAGGCATTGGAGATATTTTAATTCAGTTGCAGCCATCAATTTTCAGCTACAAAGAAAGATTTGATTCTTGTCTTTTCCTATTGAGGAAATCGTGGTAATTAAAGAAGAGACTGGCGCTACTCCAGCTGGTTCGATATTGGTGTTAGAGGCATATGAAAAATACGACCAAGCTTGGAAAGGAATCATCATTCATCAAAGAAGCTAGGCGCTGCAAATCTGGGCGACTTTCATCAGTATTTTGGCACAAATCGTATTCTCCATCTTCAGCCAGCATATCCAAGGTTCCATCGATTTCTTGCATTGTAATCATTATCATTAGAATTGTATCATTTCAGTCATTGTCTGCATTGTAAAATCATCTTCCTCTAAAGGGCATTTAGTTGAATAAAGATTTGTAATTAGATTCAAGTTGCATTGTCATTGCATTCTAGTCTCTCTTATTGGCATTGTAATCGCACCTATTTGAGGGCGATCTACTGTAGTGGATGTCAATCAAGTTGTAATCAGTTTATAGACAATATACTTGCAATATTATGGAGATAGTAGTTTGCTTCCCAACTGTTTGTCAAAATGCCTTAATGCTGTAGCTGTAAGTCTGTATTAGTTTCAGTCATATAATTGCATTAGAAAATCATAAAAAGATATCTGCATTTCATCTAGTTGCAATTGAGAGTTTTTGGCATTGTTAGTTAAGTTTTCTATGCATCAAATCTTCATTCCAAACAAGCAATACAGATCAGAAAACAAATTACCAGCAATAAACACCTTGCAAGACAACCGTTTGACAAAATACCAAAGGCAACAAAACAAGAAATTCAGGGCAGATTTGGCAAGGTTGTTTACATAATGGAAGTCAAAATACAAGGATTCATGAACCAAATAAGTAATAATCCGTAGGGTGTATTAGCAAATCAATAACATAATCAAAGTAAGCAACTTTAAGAGTTACAAATGATATTGTGACCAAGGTAGGAAAGTGCAATAGGGTCACAAGACAGTTGGGCCTAACATAAACAATAATTCTCAGATTCAAGAAAATAACTTGGAACAAAGAAGTATCTGGCAATATATAACATCAATTAGCTGCAACCAAGCACCATTCGTAGGTGTAAAATTTAGGAAGTAGGTTTGATTAGAGGCTCATCAATTAAGAAAGGCAGTTAATAACTGAGCTCTGGTTTACAAGAAATGGAAGATTCATATTAGAAGCAGAAATCTCAGTTCATGTGTATTCAGAAGGGGTTTTCCTTAACAATGTCTTTCAACAAACCAGTTCTCAATTGCTGACAAATTGCTACTATCCTTCCACTTATATTATACTCCCTGCTCTCTCCCTCTCTCTTCTTTCTCTGCAATATCAAGATTTCAATTTAGTCATGAAGTAGCAAGTTAGAAAGGAATTGACATTATAGTGTCTGATACTTCAGAGTACATTATCTGGCATATCATTATCAACAAGTTGATAGCTACAGGGGTTTACTCAATACATATTATTATATCTCAATTTCATGTATGGTTGAATCGGCTTTGTGTCATTTTTGTTACTGTGCCTGAATGTAATCTCTTAAAAATTAGGAGCATTAAGGTATCACATAAAAGTTAAAAATTCAATTAGATTTTTTCTGTCTTTTGGACAGTATCAGCACATCAACCAAAAAAGCAGTCCCATTTCAGCAGGAAACAGCAATATTTAGCATTTTATCATACACAAAAAAGATAGAACTATTTTTCAAGCATAATTTTATATTCCAGTTGTTGCAAATTCAAAGGGAGACAAAAGAAAGAGCTTGAAGGTACCTCTCTTAATTCCATGGCACCCCCTCGACAAAGGTAGCCCCAACATGCCTTTCTGACACGATCACCATGTACACCATAATCTTGCCTTTCAGCAAATGCCTGCTCAAATGAAAAGGCTCAAAGCTAGATGGTATCATGACCAATGAATCAATACATTAGGTGTCATATTCAACCGAATAAGTCCCTTTATAAAAAATACAAACCTGATATACTAAGAAGTTTGAGCTCCATATGTCAGATATTATAAAATCAGTACATATTGTACAAAGATCCTGCATTCAGGACAACATAAACAGCATACTTTTAATGATTCTACGATGCATGTGCATTATACATAATTAATCTCTTAAAGTGAATCGATAGCCTTCTGCTATATTGTAATGTGGAATCAAGTAATTGTGTATCTAGTGTGCTTTCATTTGGATTGCATTACACTGTCAACCATTTTATCTCCAGATTATTGATAAGATCTGTTCCTCACCTGAAGATCAAGAAATGATGCAGCTGCAAGAACCCGGAAAGCATTACTGTCATTGAGTTTTGGATGGTGTCCATACAAATAAGAGAGTGCCATCGTCACTGCCTCTCTATTGACATTGTCATCATCAATTTGCAATGTAACTACCGGAGCACCAGCTTCTTTCCATGGACCTTGAAGCATGTTCCTGAATCACAATAACAAAATCAAAAACCAGTATTTCAGTTCTCTTACACATCAAACTGTCCCTCAAAAAGTGGAGATTTAGTAATCAGGTACTGTCAGCAACAAGTGTCAACCTACTGCCAATTGTCAAATTAGAGAGAAACTTGTTTGTCTCCCTTTTAAATATTTCTTATGTAAAATCTTAAGTAAATGTCCAAATCACCAATCTGCAAGACCAAGTTGTTTTTAATATTTTATATCCAGTGTTAGACTTGAATCTAGGCAAAAGCAGTGATAGGCCTTATAGAGGCATACTACTTATGGTAATGCATCATAAAAAGAACAAATTGTGGTGGCAATCTGCCATCCCCTATAAAGTACATTATCCTCTTTCAATCTTTTCATCAGACCAGAAACAAAACTGAATACAACATACAAGTTATAATAAGGAATAACTGGTCTAAGGGTTGACATGTCACAATATATGGACATTGATCCCATTGATTTAATTTATTCTTCTGTAGCTATGAATATAATTTATTTCTTTTTGGTTTTCAATTCTTTTCCCATGCAAAAAAAATTTAGTGCACAACAGAGTCCTTTAGGAAAGTACCTGGGCCACCTTGAGATTCCTAACAAGTATTATAATATGTGTTTGGCTATAGAATAACTAATGTTACAATGAGGCTCCATGAAACATGCAATTTGATTTGCAATCAGACTCTAGGAAAGAATCTTTATGAAGGGCCTAAAAGTAGAGAGATGAAAGGGGAGTGTAACATTACAATGTCTCAGAAGCAGATCAAATATTTGTATATAGGGGAGTCATCCTGAACTACATTTGTTGTGTTAGTGTGTTTCTTCTTTGACATCCCCCTTAATTGTCATTGAATATTAATCATTACGATACATCAATCTTGCTTGGAGTATACAGAGATGGCTTCAATATCCCTGACTAGAATTTACGAGGAAGAAATTCACCGTCAATGGCTGGAAATATAATCACTCAAAACCTTTGGTTTGGGAAAGAAGACAGATATGCTTTGATGTTTCTTCGAATGGGTTTGTCATATTTTGACTGATCTAAAACACAGTATATGTTTATGTTAACTTAGCATGATATAAAATCGTATCCACTAATAGCAACCTAACTAAACAAGAAGATAGCCATTTTATATTTAACCGATGAAATTCACATGTAATTATATAAACATGTTTATTTGTGGAACAGTAAAGTTCTCCAGGCCAAAAAAATAGGAGATTCGTAACTCTGATTTTTTTATTACAATATCTAGCCAACATCTACCAGAGGACTCCAAATAAAAAGAGCACTCAAACAGGACTGTCATATTTTGAATACAAGATGCATAACAAGTATGAATTTGCAAAAGGGTTACATACCATAATGCCCATATGGAATATGACACAAGGTAATATTCTACACAACAACCTATGGTATAGTTGTACTCTTTCTTCTTGTTATCCTTCTTAGATGTGCTTGAGCTAACTAAACAAGAAGTTAAAAGATTTGATGGTGTGCAGACAAACCAAGATTACAGAAAGTGGTATCGAAGATGAAACAGACTCTCAGATTTAAGAAGAGAATAGTCAATCAGAAAGAGTCAAGACAATAGATCGCCAAGTAAGAAGACTAACAAGCATGACTTTCATAAAGATCTGATTGCCTGAGGGGCATTCTCATCCAAAAGTCAGCTGAGAAAAAAGTTGTTTTGCTAGAAGACAAATAGTGCAAGAAATACTATCAAGTAATTGAAAATTTTGAAGATCAGTTCTCTTCCAACAAGGAAGTCATGACATGAGGAGCACAATTCATGTTTGTCATTTCCTTAATTTAACCAACCAGAGGAACAAATTGAGAAGGAGATAAGAAGACTGAAGCAGTACCTAACACAGTTCACTGAACTATATATTGATATCAAGCTCTTAACAAATAAGAAGTGTTCTTGTTTTCCTAGGCACAACATTTATTAGCTTTATCTTTACTAGATACTTTGTCCCTAGTTCCATGATCTTAATAATGTTATGAAATTGTGTCATGTTTTTATAATTAGGATAAATGAAGGGTCAATTCATGAATTGTTTACAGTTTTTCCTCTCCCATTGAGTATAAAACAAACAAGTGTTCCACAAAAACCATCATCAGCTAGATATTTATTGGATGTCTTGTCCTAAATCCACTTTCTTAATAATAATTATTAAGTCATGTTTTAAGTATTTTATATTAATGAAGGGTTAATTCATGAGTTAATTAGGGTTTCCTTTCCAATTGAGTATAATGAGAAAAAACCCTCAATAATGTATTCTTTTTCCATTCACATTTCATAATGCAATATAGAGAGCTGCCATCATGTGAGAGAGAGTGTGCTTACAACCACTTTTGCAGGTGTAATTTATCTCTGGTGAGCATGCGCTCCCATTTTTTTCTCCTTATTCAGTATTGTTCTTTTATATTCTGCAGTTTTCTTTTTCTGTTAGTTGTTTTGAAGCATTGCCAATGGTATTGGAACCAGTTGATTTGAAACACCACCTCAAAAATGCCAAGGGAAGTTTACCCAAGAAACCTTTATGTTTGTGAGTCGTGACAAGGGTAGAGCTGATGATATTGTTTGTAGAATTCACAGAAGAAAAACAAATTGAGTTGATCTCTCTTGTTAAAAGGCCAGAAGATTCAAAACCAAGAACTGCAAACTACAGTGCACTTCTTGAGTTTCAGGAAGAGGATGTCAGCCAAAGCATTCAAAACCAAGAACTGCAAACTACAGTATACTTCTCGAGTTTAAGGAAGAGGATGTCAACCCTTGGGGAGTCCTTAACCAAATGAGGAGGAGGTGAAAGAAGGTCATTAAAGACCTTTTAATCTGTAGAGAAAGATTGGTTCATAGGGACAAATGCCCCATGGATTATTTGTATAAGGTCATGGACAGGGCAAAAGAGGCAATACAGAAAAATACAACATGATGAAAGCAAATTCAAGCCAATTTGGGAGATCATTGATACTAAAGGAGATTGCCAAATGCATTGTCACCTCCATGCTGCAAGTTATTTCTTGAATCCCTCTTATCTATTATAGTAAATCATACGAGGAGAATGGAGAAGTGAGAACAAGGTTATTCAAGTGCATTTCCACATTCTTTCTCAATAAAGAGGAAACATGAACAGCCATATCAAATTTGCCATTGTGCAAGTAAGCGAAGGGCTTCTTTGCTGACATATGCACAATTGAATCAAGGAAGATAGTATCACCAAGTATTAATTTTTAAATTACTAATTTGCAATCTGACTTATTATGCATTAAATGGAATTCAATTCCTTGGGTTTATTAAATAAATTGTCTTTACGACTAATATAATGTTAGCGAAATGGTGTGAGTCCTATGCCATGATGCCAAACACTTTGTTGGATGGCAATGGAAATTCTATCTCAGCGATGCAATTCTTTTGCTTTTGAGTGTTCTTAGAGTGTATTTGAACATATGCACTCCAAGAAATACAACTGATTGAGCCAACAATGAATGAATGATTTGGCCTTCATCCACCACAAACTTCATCTTTGCTTGAAAAGATTTTGAGATTCAAAACTTTCCAATTATGACTTCTACTAATTTTCTAATTTTCTGGCATCCACTAGCAGGTAGAGAACTTCAGCATTCCATCATTGCTAATCTCAAGTATTGTCAAAGACGATTAACCAATTGATCTCAATGAGATTTATCCTAATTCAAAATGGTTCACAGCATAGTTTGCGGACTCTCCAGGACTCGCCACGGACTCGGCGGACTCAGGAGTCCGTTGGTGAGTCAAGTTGACTCGCCACGGAATCGGGAGTCGAGTCCAAGAGAGTCCTAGGTCGGGACTCGGGAGTCCCGACCCAGGACAATCCTGTGTGGCTGGAAGTCAAAAAGGGTTAAAAACCCATGTTTTTTGTTTTAACTTTTTCTTTCATTTTAACACTCAAATTTGTGAAATACAGGTCTGCAAATTGAATTGGGGTTGAAAGAAGCCAGGATTATATGCAAACATTTATAATCTTATGATGCTGTTATACATTGAAACTATGAGTATTTGATGACTATGAATGATTAAATTTCAATTATTGAGTGTTTGATGATCATAATTCATAATTTCATATGACATGTGTAATCTTTGAATTATGAGTGTTTGATAATCAAATTAGGCTCTTATGTTCTCTAAATGCATTAATTTGTAATTTTGTTCTTTTTTTTTGTAAAACTACGGTTTTTTTTTTTGCCGAGTCCTAGCCGAGTCTTTTCCCGAGTCCGAGTCATATTTTTGGGCTGCTGAGTCCGCGGCGAGTCCGAGTTTGCAAACTATGGTTCACAGCTAGAGCCTACATTTAGTAAAGAGGATATGGATACCTTGAATGAGATTTTGGATGATTGTGACAATGCTTGTGTGGAGAAAATGGGTTTGACTTCACATTTCTAGTCATTACTACCTTAGAGGCTATTCGTATTCTCCAATTTTATTTTATATATGCCAATGTGTATTCTAAGACTAAAATTTGATACTTAAAGAGAATCGTTAATTGTAATTTCTGGATTCAATTGTGTTGTAGTTTTTGCATCAATGTTTTGGATCACACCCCATGATCCATCATCAAGATAGTAGAGAGCTAGAGGAGAAATTTTTGTATCCTCCTCTAGCTCTCTACTATCCTAATGATGGATCACAGGGTGTGATCCGAACCGTTGATGCAAAAACTACAACACAATCGAATCCAGAAATTCCAATGAACAGCATGATGGATTGTGGAAGCTTGATATCATTAACTTAAAAATAATTATTTATTTATGTCTATAGCTGAAGTCTTTCGATGCACTATTCGCATGAAAAAAAATTGCAATCTTTTTTCCATGAGTATTTCGTGTTTTTAATTTGCCATGTTTCTCTTTAAACCAAGGGAATTGAATTCCATTTATTATACTTTCAATTTGCCATGTCATTTCTGTGTAAATACAATGCTACCATGGGTTGAACCATATTAACACTCTCAAGCTTTTTCCCAGACAAAAAGACTAGAGCTTTGGTCATGGTCAAACCTAGTAGCACGCTTAATATTCTCAATAAGAATCAAATTTATAGGTTGGGTCTCTGTTCAAATAATTTCAAGAGCTCTCCGAGTTGGACCTCTGGTTATTTAAGCAGTGAATTGCTGGGAATGGTACATAATATGGATCTTATAGAAGCTGATTATATCCTCATTGGTGATTTCTATGTTGTTGATGATGGGGAAGTCGATGTAATTTAGGTGTAAGTGGTTGTACCCTCTTGGAAAATGCCCCACCAATCCCTAGGATTTTGTGACATTCAAGTAAGAGGATCACAAACATACCATATCTGGAAATAACAACACCAACCGTCCAACCTGAAGTTGGAAAACTGTCCCTCCCTGTAACCAGAGACATACCGAGAACAGCTGCTATGATTTTGAGGAAAAATCAGCAAACCCTCCAATCTTCTGCAGATGAGCATGACGCCCCAGAACAGACTGCAAGAAGCCAGATGTGCAGATGTTCGCCCTAGCTGCGACCAAAAAACGGACTGCACCAAACCACGATTTTTGAGGAAAAAATCGTTAAACCCAAGATTACAAATCATCGTTTTTTCGGAAAAAACGGTAAAAACCAGAGAGCCCTCCTGAATGACAGAAACCCTGACAAGGGTATACAGGAGAAAAACTCGTAATTTTTGAGGACAAAATTATAAACCCTCCCGGAACCCAGAAGACAGATTTTTTTTTCTTTTACGGGACAAAAAATATTTAAAAACCCAAAACATCGATTGTCGGCTTCAAACAGAGGGTTTGGAACCCTAGCCGCCAAAACAAAGCAGCAAAAATGAGGCGGAAAACGAAGCACCGAAAATTGGGAAACCCAGTTGAGCTCTCGAAAAACCCACCAAGAATCTGATCGAAAAAATTTCCAGCTTGAAAAAAGGTCAAACCACAAACGTTGAGAATACCCTCCATTAGAGCTTCAAAAATTGCAGAAAAAAGTCGCAAAAACAGAAATTGAAGCGCGCCAAACGTGGTTTTCTTTGAGGTCGTCGGCGCCCAATAGCTGAGAAACACGGCTTTACGGGAGCAGAAATGCGGGCCAAGATGGAAGCCGAAAAACGCGACTACGAAGAGGGAAAAAACGAGCCCAAATGAGACTTCCAAATCGCGCCAGAAGAGGGAAAAAATCCACGGCCAGGAACCAGGAAATATCGCGCCCAAATGACAGAAAATTCGCAAAATGAAGACTCGTCCCAGAAAGAAATGACGTCATCAGAAATCGCGACTTCAAGTGCAAGAAAAAAAAACGCGATTAGCAGAGAGACAGAACGCGGCTAGAGATTGCGCAGCCAGAGAAACACACGAAATCCACGCGAAATTCTTGCCTTCAGACCCACGAAAATTACAGAGAGGGGTTTCGATTTTTTTAGTGAGAAAACACTCACAAAAATCAGAAAACAAAAATACCCTCGAAATCTTCAGAACAGGCAGCAACGAAATCTCACGTGAGGATTTTTCACGAATTACAGATTTAAAATTCGCCCAGAAACCCTAGACCAGAAAAATTGAATTATGACTTTTTAGTAAAGTCCACAATTTTTAGGGTTTTTTCCTTATGGCTCTGATACCATGTTGAAATCGATGTTGTGCATTAATCGGAGGAACGAATGTTCCTTAAATAGATTACAAAATACGATGTTTCTAAAAGAAACAATCGTTTACAAAGGACGAAGTTAGAAACATCAATGAGATGATCATTAACGTCAAAAAAGAAAGATATTATTTTAATAATCAAATCTGTACCCCATAGGGAAATCAATATAATTGAGTCCATCCAGACATGAAAAAAATTCTGAGCAAGTGGCATTTCAGATTCACACATGTATTCTATGGACACAAATCCTTTTTAATCTGAATGGTTAAACTACAGGGATTTTAAACATTCCTTAAAAGTAAAAGTTAAGTCTTCCAAGACCTACCAAAGCACTTGCCAACAGATAAACATATTATTCAGCTTGAACCTACAATGAGCCGGACAATGATCCCCTGATATAGACGCAGTCATTTTTAGAAGTGAGATTGAAAGGCCTGTACATGAGGTATTGGAGGTTAGGATCATCATCCCCACCAAGGGTCCTTATGCTAAACCAATGATCTTAGATAGGAATGATGGATCACATCCATCTATAGATTGATTGCAAAGTACTCAACAATACCCAAATTACAAACAAGTTTCATATGTTCAAGATCGATGATCTAATTATGAGTTGGATGGGGCAAAGCATTTTTCAAAGATAAATCTCATATTTGGACTGTATCAGTTATTAATCCAGGCACAAGACCATGAGAAGAATTTGTTTGGAACTTATAAAGATCAGATAGAAACTAGGATGAACTCTATGCATCTTCTCTAGAAAGACATGACAAAGGAAGAGTACACAAAGAAATTCCAAGTTTGGGATTTTAAGGCCAAACTTCTAGAAGACAATGATGCTTAATATCTACATGTATTCAAATTTCACTTCAAACTCAGGAAAGGATATTTCACCTTTACCAAAAAAATATCATATCAATTTCATGCGTCTATGAAAGATTATTGCGTCAACTAAAGAGGAGTCACTTATCTTTATTCCCATCTCCATTTGCCAACTTGCTTCACTAAAGGAATTTCTTCACAATTACTCAAGTAACCTTACAACAGTCCTCTAACAAAAATTGTAGATCAATGAGGGGAAGTTTTAATCAGTCTGAAATGGCATCATCCTCTTCAAAGACCACAATCACTTCAGAAACATCTCTCCTTTAGTTCAGAAGGCACTTCAGCATGGAGATAGGTCTGTCTTCATCTGTAGGAAACAGAGGTTTCAAGAATACCCATTGAAACATCAGCTCTAATTTCTTCTGGCAAAACATTAAGGCTACCGTTCTGCAGTTTTTGGCTTATTATGACACTTGTCAGCATAACAAAGTCAAAACTGTTCAATCTCCAACACTTTAGCAACCAAATGTCATTCCCAATTAGAAGTGGGAAACTGTGTCCATGAACTTTATTTCAGTCTTGCTATGCTTGGAAGGTAAGGATGAAATTTTTGCTGTATTATAGATCAAATGACTAAGCATGATCATTCCATTCCTATGGCAAAGGTAGGTTTCGATGGAACTAAGATTGCTATGTTGTATTTCCAACATGTCCTTAACTTACATGGGATCCCATGACAGATCATTTCTGATCTTTCAAAGCAACTTTTGGCAAAAATTGTTTCAACTAGCAAGGGTCACAATTAAGAGATATATTGCCTATCATCCTCAAATCGATGGACACATGAAAGAGACAAACAAATGCATAGAAGGGTACGGGATGATGTATGTAAGGGTTAAACAAACAAGCAGGCGGCATGGTTACATCTGGCCAATTATTGGTACATCAAATATCACTGTCATAAAGATTACCCATTTAGGACATTGTATGATTATGAGCCCCCATCTCACATGGACCAGGTAATTTAGAAAAATAAGGCCCCAGTAGCAGACAAAACATTATAGATATCCAGAAAATCCTCGTGCTTCTGAAAGACAATTTGACTATGATTGCTAATATAGTGAAGATACAAGCCGACCAACATAGGTCTATGAGAGCATTTCAATTCAGGGATAGGATTGTTCTCTAAATTCGGCTATGCAAGCAGCTTATGCCAAAGCAGACAGGGAAGCAGAAACTCCAACCAAAGCATTTGCAACCACACAGATCAGGGAGTATTAAAAATGCAAATGGAGCACAGAGAGCAATTTCATTTAATGAGGAACCATAAATAGAAAGAATGACTGGTCAAATATTAACCGATCGAGCAACTACCTGAAAACTAATCTATAGAAAACAATAATAATATTAAAATTATTGTTATTGTTTAATAGTTTATGCTATTTTATCTTATACTTATAATTTATTCTAATACAATATGATGTAGTATTAATACAGTCTATTCTATTACAATATGGTGTAGTATTAGTAACGTAACAGAGAGGTCAGAAAGGTTAAATTTACTCTGGGCATTTCAAACAAGGATGTAGACACTTAAAATTGTCATGCTTCCACCAATCTGTATCATTAATCCTATATCACATATTAACTAATTAATTCAACAAAATCATTTAATTAATTAGGCCATCTTTTGCCCAATAATTAATGAAATAAATCCTATTTATTTAATTAATTCTTACAACTAGTTAATTAAATAAATCTTGTTTATTTAATTATCCTAGTCTAACCTTTTTTCTAATTAATACAAGGTTCATTTAATTAATTATGCTAATCCACTTTCCTCTAATCTCCTCCAGATTAAAACTAACTAAATCATTTTCCCTCGACTAAAATCCAAATAAATCACCTTTTCATCTTCCCTGCCCATTCAAATCCCATCAACATCTCCACCCTCCATTTTCACACATGTCTCCACACTCTCCCACATGTGAATCTTCCACATGCTCAAAACTTCACCCTCCAATCTAAGATTCAATTCTCTATATCCGCTTGTCTATATCCTACACCTCTGCAAGCTTGAATCTCCAAGCTCTATGCATTTTAAGGTAACCTCCATCCTCCATTGCCTCCACTTCATCATTTCCTTCCACTTATCATCTAACTAGCTCGTGTAGATGCCTAAAACATATATTAGTTATAGTTTACATTAGTTATATTGTATCTTCAGTTAGTTGGCGAGTGTGGTTATGACTCATCAGTTGATTGAAGTAGTTTTGGGTAGTTGCCAATGGTTAGAATCCCTTAGCAACTGTTGGCAAGCTTATATACTTCTTCTATAGAGGGGAAAAGGTATGGTGTTGTTGGAAAATCATTCCCTTCTCCATTTTTGTCTAACAGCATTGAAGCATTGAACGAAATACGAAAAAATGTTATATCTTCTCAATTACTATGTTATTCTCATGTGAATCAATCATTTATGTATAATTAAGTTTACTATGCTTTAGTAATTGTATATTTGTAGAGCAAGTAAACATTTGGCGCCGTTGCTTTCATAGAAGTCGAGTTAAAATGAACATATAATGGGTCAGCTGGTTAAAGAACCTATATAGTCTAATCAAGAAAGAGAAAACAAACTCATACAAGACTTGGTAAACTTGTGGGATATATCGGTGATAGATCATATACGGAAGGAAGTGTAATGGAGGCAAATCCCCCAAGAGGTCATTTGTGATAACTTGAGAGTAAACAAGGAACTAGACATACTCCTCAATTGTATGCCAAGGCTCCTTGCAAGACATCTCTTAACACTTAAAAAACTATGTGTTAAACAGGATCGAGAAGTATAGAACTTGAGAGTAAACAAGGAACTAGACATACTCCTCAATTGTATGCCAAGGCTCCTTGCAAGACATCTCTTAACACTTAAAAAACTATGTGTTAAACAGGATCAAGAAGTATAGAGACAACCAATAAAGAAACACTATAAGGATAAGAAGACAAGAGAAAGAAGAAAGAAATACACTTAGGCGTATCTCTTGAAATTAAAGCTCTTGTATCCAAACAAGTATCGTAAGACACCAAGAAGCAGTCATAGAACACAACAAGAGGTGAGACAATCCTTGAGGATCAAAGCAAAAAGAATGAAGAAGAAAACTAAGAAAAGTAGTTGAAGAAGGCATAACTATACAAATCCCTAATCGAAGCCCATCCCAACAAAAAAGTTGAAGTTGGAGTCCCAATCAAGTAAACAAAAACACTTCCACTACAAGAAACCACACAAAGTGCAAAGTGGGAAGAGATAGCAAGGCACTTACTACTTGATGAGACATGGATCGATTTCCCTAACCAAGTATTAAACTAGTACAAGTAGTAGACAAAGAAGAATGGGAGATAGAATCTAAATAACCATTATTAGAAGCTTATGAAATTAACATTCTAAGGTATCAAAAGATTGTTAATTGATGAAGAGAAAGAATTAGTAATTAAAGGACACGAGCCTAAAACTCCTAGGCCAAAGATAAATAAGAAAGAACCTGAAGGCAACTCAAACGTGTGGAATGCTAAGGCGGAAAAAGTTGAAGATTCCCATGCAACCAAGAGTGAGAGATAAGCACTAGAGCATCTGAATCAAAACCCCCTGATAAATCATTCTAGGCCTTGAGGTTGCACCAAAACAGAAATATGGTGACTCCTCCATCAAGTCCCAATATCAAAAGGCAGAAGTTGTTGAAGGAACCCAGGAGACATTGTAAAACTTGTGAGATGATATAGGCAGCAAACAGCCAAGACAATGGATCATACTGGCTACAATCCTTCCTAGCAACCCTAAGAGACATAGCTATTGACTACTGCAAAGAGGTTGATCCAACTTCCAAAACTACTTGGAAAAGGTTGAAGAAAGTTTTTGAAGAGGAATTCAAGTTACTAAAGGATGATAATGAAATTGCAGCTAAGATTTATAATACAAAACAAGGCAAACAAAAGAACATCAAAGCCTATAATCACAGGCTCAAAGAACTCTCAGTAAAGATGGAAAAAGAGCCAACCAACGGTCTCAAAAAGAGTTGGTTCATCAAAGGCCTCATCCCCTCACTATGGAAGAAGATGAAAGCAGTGCCAGCCTCTTCATTATTAGAATCATATTAAATTATTAAAAGATAAGGCTTATAGTTGTAATAAAGCCACTTTAGTGGCAACTGTTTTCTTTTCATTTTTTTCTAGATTCGCTTTTTAGCTTTGTTGAAATATGGTAGCTTCGGTCAGATATAGAAATGATGATCATATGTGTGTGTATATATATGTCAATATGTACTGACATATGTATACACACATATATATTAATTAATTATATACATCATCATTTATATTGAAATCTACTACATTCCAAGTATATTATCGATTTGCATTTAGAGGTTATTAATTGCGGATTATTAGCATTTCATGTTTCATATAGGATCCCGATCGAGCATCATTATCGGTGATCATTTCTAGATTGGATATTATTTATTTGTGCAAGATAAAATCAGATCGAACTTAGTAAGCATTTATGTTTATTAAGTAACTAACTCCGAATTGGTGATCGGGTGTTTAGTTTAGATGATAAGGCACAATTCATGAGACATCTCATGAACGGACATGTCCGCTCATGGGATGTGTCTCTTCCTTAAATATTTAATGTAGATCCGATCCACAATTGGAGACATCGAAATCAATAAATGTTCTGCTCTTGTAGATCGAATACCATTAAAGAAAAATCAGATTTGTTGAACTCTTGGAATTCAACAAGCTTTAAGTAAGTCACATAATGTCTATCTGTTTGGGTGGTTTCTTCTCCAATCTCTATATAAGGAGATGAACCTCTTTGTAATAATTATCCTATTAATTAATAGAATATTAAAATATTGTGTTCTATTAAATTTTGCAATATGGTATCAAAGCAAGGAGTCACATGAAACGAAGTTGAATCTTGTGGAAAAACTCGTGAGTGTTTCAAGGTTAAATCACGAGTTGGTTTTTTTTTGTGTGGACAGATTTTTTTCAAAGAATTGTGTAGGAATTTTCATGCAAAATAACTTGCATGTGCATGTATGTTAGTTGCATGTACTTGCATGTACTTGCATGTGAGTTGCATGTACTTGCATGAACTTGCATGTCATTGGTTGTGAAGGATTCATGTTATTTAAAGTTTTGAGTATTTCTTCTATTATAATTTTTTAGCTTGGGTAGCTCGTGGATTGCAGTGAATGTTTTGTTTGACATTTTTATGCAGATTTTCTACAATTTGTAGCATGTCCTTGAAAGGAGTGCTAGGGTTCAAAGATTTTCAATTTTATTATTTAGGTTTTCTAAAAAATTTGAAAATGGAAATTCCTTTGGATAAATATTTTGGTTTGCACTATCCAAACGATGGGCTTCTATGAGGAATGACCGTCATAGAACTATCTAAAGTGGATGTTTCCACTTTCGTCGGATTCACGTTCGCCTTATGACTATTCCAAAAACTATGGGATTCAAACCCAAACCCTACCTAGAATGATAGGGGCAACTTGCTTTTCTACTACATTGCTCTGAAGACGAAACAAGTTCTCTTAGCAAACTATTCCACTAGTTATTAGAAGATTATGGTTTATTTCAGCCAAAATGCAACATAATACAAATCGTGGAAATCAAAAGGAGGAGAAATGTACAAGAAGATGTAATGTCCCCTTGTTAGACTAAACCAAAAAAATATAAAGCACAAGTTAGGACATATAATTTATTTTACCAACACACCATTTTATTAATGCAAGATTACCTTGAAGACCTACTTACAATATGTATTATCAATTAAGCACATAATTCCTTGTTCATGATTAAATCATTTCAGATTGCACATCTTAAGAATAAGACAATCAAATGCATTATCATCTAAAACCATAAACTAGCATGATCAAATATGACTTCTTCTCCTGATTGGAATAGGACTTCGCCTTGTCTCCTCTTTCCTAGCCTCATTGGACGGTGATTTACTGTGCAAAGGGCGTGTGAACGCTCTCAAAGTGGACTCCCTCAAGGTGTTCCACCCGTCTTGGGAGTGTCCACCAGTGGAGCAATTTACCAGCCTTTCCCTCCACAAACGCCCTGTCCTTATTGAGCGCTAGTGAAAGGGAGTTTGAGCCCGAAGTCTATTCTTCAAGGTAGAGTCATTAAAGCTCAATGAGACATAATGATTACTGCAAGCAATATTCTTAGACAAATAATATCCACCAATTTACATATTATCTTAATTTATATAGAAGTTTAACAATTGATATTTATGTTTTTTTATTGTAATCAATATCTGGTATATCTTGATCTTCATAATAAATTAGACAGATTTATAGGTTATTCTTAGATAGTCATCGCTGTTATGAATGCTGAATTCTTTCTGAACTAAATAATGTATATTTGTTGATTTCATATCATATTGTATTCTATCTATTTATTGAGTTAAGTTGTGTCTATTAGTGGCTCTTATTTTCTTACTTCATATTATCTTAGTTGAAACCAGAGGTAGAAGTGTTTGGAAACATTCGTTATTACAAATCTGAAACATACATGTATATGGTTTGCTGTCTGTAAATGTGTTATGTGCAAGCTTAATTGTATGGGTCTAATTCCTGGCGTACTCAGATTCGTTTGTTGCATATTGAAGATGATTTCGATTTCATTATTTTACAGTTTCGATTCATGATTCTTTAAAGAACAATGCAACGGTGCCTCCAAGTCGATGCTTACTCCCATGTGGGTTCCAGAATTCTTGGACGTGATATCTTATCTGGGTCTTCTCTCCTTAAAAAACCCCATTTCTTCACTCATGATCCCATTACTTATATATTTTTATGCTTTGGCACTAAACGGGTGTGTCTCTTAGAATAGAGACGGCTACCCCAAAAGGCATTTCTTTTAGTTAATTTCTAATTATGTTTCATTGAAATACTTTATCACTGCTTGAGACTTAAATCAATGTTTCCTTCGTTGTTCTGAAGTAATCATATGAAACCAGGTAACATTATTCGCTACTACTGCAATACCTCATACGATGCTTATTAACAATCATTGTTATTAGTAGTTTTAAGGAATCGTGGTTATTCTCATCTATAATTCCAACGTACTCCCTTTAATTTTGTGTGAATGAATTTAGCAGCATCCACTCAGAATCAATCCCAATATTCTCCGAGATTTCCAACTTCAAGCTGCTCTCTTAATTCCGTCTTCATCTCAAATGCGACACTAATGGATTTAATCTGTCGATATCAATTCAAGACTATAATCTGCGATATCCTGTACAAGAAATATAATATCCACACCAGATGATATGTGCCTCCCCTGACACATATTGACAAAACTTCGGCTTCTGAAGATATGCGATAAGCAAACTACAGATACATTTTAAGATGGCGTTACATGAGTAATACTTTCATTCTAGTATTTATGCTGTGACAGCGCTGGTAATATTTTATGTTGTGCTTTATGTTCACGTTTTCTATTTTGATGTATTTATTTCTTTATTACTATTAAATGTTTATACCTAGCATCTATATAATAACGATTATAATATTGCCTTTGGCAATAATAATTATAATGTATGGTTATTTCAAGTGTCATGATTCCAGGGACATAACAATGTCCTTTATTTATTAATATTATATTTAAATCGTAATTACTTAAGTTTGGATCTTGACAATTATTTATATGTTATTTATTTATCTGCCTTTCAATGTTTAGTCTCTTAGTGTTACAAAAAACCGGGGACATGACAGAAGATCATACAACACCATCAAGTTTTCCATTTCCACCAGAGTATGGAGAATACAAGGTAGGGAATACAAGGCTAGATGACACACCTACATATAAATTTGAACAAAATAAAGCCATAAAATACAAAGAACCAACAACTAAGAAGATAAATTTGGGAGAAAAAGGTAGTTTAGATGTCATAATGGTCAATAACAATTGGAATCCACTACTAAAGAATATAAGGACAATCAAAATTTTCTTGGAATATAAGGACGTCTTTGCATGGACTTATAAGGAACTTAAAGGAGTACCGCTAAAATTGTGCATCCATAGAATTCCCTTAATACCTAGAGCTCAGTTAGTAAGAAAAAGACCTTACAGGATGAATTGAAACTATGTGGCAAAGGTTCAAGAAGAGATAAGGAAAATGTTTGGTGCAGAAATTATATTCAAAGTGGCAACCAATGATTGGGTATTACCCATGGTCATCTCACTAAAGAAAGAATCTGAGCAAATTTGAATTTATATGGACTTTCGAAGCCTAAATGCAGTGACTATCAAGGATCCATTTCTAATCCCATTCAAAGACTCCATTCTTGAATAAATACAAGGACACGAGATATACTCCTTCATGGATGGATTCTCTAGTTACAACTAAATAAGTATTGTCAAAGAAGACAAACTAAAGATTACCTTCATAGTAGAAGATGGAGTATCTGCCTATAACAAAATGTTGTTTAAACTATGCAATGCTCCTACAACATTCCAAAAAATAATTTTGCATATCTTCGATAAAATGTCTATGGGAAATTTCAAAGCCTCCTTCCTCGATGATTGGTTAATCTATAGTGACCAAAAAATTAAGCAAAATAATTCTGCATATCGCTATTTGGATGATTGAATACATGATTGGGCTCAACAAGCAAGTAAATTATAATGGGAAAAAATATTACCAATAAGAATACAAGAAATCTTATATTTGAAGCACAAAGCCTTTTAAATGACAATGCATACCATTGCATGGTTTTATCTAGGAGTTCCCATCGAGGTCATGGAATATCCTCCCTCAAACCCTACACGGGAAATGGTACAGCAAATAGAACAAAAATCTCACTGGCCCCCTAATCTTAGCAACTAGAGGGAAGTCTTTAGCCAATGCACAAAGTCCTCAACAGTTAAAAGAGGAATGACACTTGCATGAGGGGTCACATATGTAGGAGGAATCTCATAGCCCAATCTACGATGAGGAAATCAATATTCAACTATCAAAACTAGACTCTAGTGATCCACTTGGAACCATCCAATGGTACATATAGGACTTGGAGCTGATGGCACACATCATGAGTGAGGTTGCTAATATTGAAAGAAAGTTGGACAGCACACACTCTCCCTTGGTTCTACAGGAGGCTCGGAGGATTCAACGCTTTGTTGAAAGAGAGTGCCATGAAGAATTCACTAAAATCTTTCTCACATGGGTGGCCAATAACAAAGGCACCTAAAATGCAACAACAATGGACTCCTACATGAATGTCCCCTTCCTTTGGTGGATTGGATGGTAAAGTTTTAGTAGCGTTATGTTCTATTAAGTCTAAGTTTTGCTATTTGTACCTCATGCTACAAAGTGAAATAACAACACACCACAATATTGAAGCACGAATTGATGAATCTATGCATATTTCCCAAAAACTAAGAAAAGAACCGGATGATCAAAGTCTACAATCCCAAGCATAGTTTGCACAATAGACTCAGCTCACAAACTTGGAAAAGACAAGTGGCGGACAAGGAAAAGGAACTTTCTCAAAAAAACAAATAAATTGTGAATAAGGACAAACAAATTGCTGATACATACAAGGAAATTGCTGAATTGAGACTTGCTAATGAGAAGGAAAAAACTCAACTCATAGAAGTACAAATAGTTAAAGCTTCTCAAGAAAGGGAACTTTTAGCAACTCACCATTTGAAACAAAGAACAAGGAGGTCTATAAATTGCACACCACCACTTCTCAACACTCAACTCCTTCCTCTTCGATGTCTATACAACCAAGGACATCTTCTCACCCAGCCCCTCAATGATGATGATTTTGTCATCTAGAAAATGACTTTTCTTTTGGGAGGGCTAATGTAGATAGCTAAAACATATATTAGTTATAGTTTACATTAGCTATATTGTATCTTCAATTAGTCGACAAGTGTAGTTATGACTCGTCAGTCGATTGAAGTAGTTTTGGGCAGTTGCCGACAATTGGAAATCATTGGCAAACATTGGTAAGTTTATATATTTGTTTTGTAATCAGGAAAAGGGATGGTGTTGTTGGAAAATCATTCTCTTCCCCATTTTTGTATGAGAGCATTGAAGCATTAAATGAAATAAGAGCAACTATTATATCTTTTGAATTACTATGTTATTCTCATGTGAATCAATCATATATGTATAATTTAGTTTACTATGCTTTAGTATATTCATAGAGCAAGTAAACAACTTGCACAATCATGCAAGCTAATCCTTACCATTGATTTCCCAATCAAATCCTAACCCTCCATCCTCACGGTTGGAGGTCTTTTTAAGAAATTTCCTCCAAAGGAAAAATGGAGCACAGTCATGCAAGTACATGCTACCCAATTTGGCAATCTCAAGCAAAGTGCAACCAACATCATTCCATATCAATGCATCCACATTATCATGCAACAATCCCAATAATCATTAAATTTTAGCTTGTGTTTTATGTTATTTACATGTTTAATGTCTTCATTTTGCTCTAAATTGGGGTGAGTGTTCAATTTGGATTAAGTCTTTGTCTTTAATGCATTTGCTCTTATTTTGTCTAAATTTAGCATCTACGTTTCTAGCACATCCAATGTGACCCTTGTTCCAATACTAATTTTCATCTTGGAGTGCTTTGAAGCATTTATTTTGAAGGTTTTTTTGCATTTTCTAGGCATGTTCACAACTTCGACATTTGTGCTCTATGTTTTGATGTCTATGCTTCAACATCAACATCTCCACGCCCTCTTTTGGCATCTACAATTTCCAATATTAATTGTTGCAAGTTTGGCATCTATGCTCTGGTTCATGGTGTCTAACTTTAGTCTTGACTCTTGACATGTCCGCCTCCTATTTCAATGTTTGTGCTTGTCTCCATTTGCTAGGTTATTTACTTGATTTCTGTCCAAATTTTCAGGCTTTGGAGGCTTTCCACAACTCTTTTCTCCACTAATTGGTTCCTTTGGAAGGGCTTGCTAAACATTTAGTGCATGTTTGCCTTCTTTGCTAACTATGGTCTTGTTGGTAAATAGATTTGTCACTGCAAATTTCAAAGTGACTCGCCCAATGAGTAGTGACAAATGCTCCAACAGTTGGATAAGTTGTTACCCAAGTAATTGGTAAATTAATTGATGTATTAACAATGAGCGGGACGCTTCATAAATAACACTTTGGCTAAGATTTACAAAACTT